>CM042905.1:31511906-31537285 GCA_023653625.1 Triadica sebifera
GTCCTAAATATATTTACAAATTAAATAAGGCATTGTATGGATTGAAACAAACACTCAGATCTTGGTATGGAAAGATGGTTGAGTTTCTCATTCGTAATGGTTATGTTGTTACACCAGCTAATTCGAGTTTGTTTGTCAAAGCTTAAAAAGGAAAACTATTAATAATCTTGGTTTTTGTGGATGATTTTATCATTACTAGAGATAACAAGAAAGAAATCTATCAGATAAAGGAGAATATTACAATTTGATTTCAAATGAAAGAACTTGGAGAGATGAATCACTTTCTTGGATTGGAAGTGGAGCACACGAAGAAATGATTATTCTTGTGTCAACAAAAATATGCCAAAGATCTTCTTCAAAAGTATATAATGCTTGATTGCAAACCTCTTACTCTACCAACAGAGGTGAACTCCAAATTGAATATGATAGAAGGCAAAGATTTGGAGGATACAATGATATATCGGCAAATAGTTGGCAATTTAATCTATCTAATACTTACAAGACCTAATATTACATTCGTAGATGGAGTTGTCAGCCGGTTTATGCAAAGTCCGAAAATGTCGGAAGCAGTTCGGAGAATTTTGAGCTATGTTAAAGGAATAATTGATCTCGACTTATTCTATAAAAGTAGAATAACTTACAAATTAGAGGGATATTATAATGCTGATTATGTCAGTGATTATGACACATGAAGGTCAACTACTAGGTATGTATTCAATATGGGTTCTAGAGTTATTACTTTGTGCAGTAAAAGACAACCAACTAGGTTAAACCTTGAGGGGTATTTTCATCATTTTGATGATAACAAATAAAATAGCAATATTGTATTTAACATACTTGTTTTCTAAGTCTATTAAACAAGGTATGGAATAAAATAGCAAGAATGGAGATTGGAAGAATAATCCTTGAAAGACAAAACTAAGGAAGTAGCATGTTTACGCCCATGAAAGAGCTAACTGTTACCAAAACCAACATTTGAAGTTCACGACCATGAAGGAAGAACAAACCGTGAAATGGACATTTTAAGTCACACCCGTGAAATAAAATGTCACGCCCGTGAAAGTTCAAGGCATATTCATCCAGAAAGCTTCACGACCAAAGTCACCACTTGGATCACGGCTGGAAAGTGTGTCACGCCCGTGAAGATGTATGTCACGCCCATGACCCAATGTTTCAAAATATTCCAAAGTGCTTCATGACCAAGGTCACCACTTCAGTCACGGCTTAGGAAGCAATGTCACATCCGTGACAAACATAATCACGCCCGTGAATGATGAAAGAGAAAAATGTCAGGTGCGATTATTTAGTTTCATATTAAATGCACCCTAACGGCTATAATCAGCCAAGATAGTATAAATGGAAGTCATTTATACATTCAGTACAAAAGGATAGCAAATACTTTGAATCAAAATCTTATTATAAGCTATTTGTACATTCAATTCTTTGAGAACCAATACCTATTCTCTGTAAAAATCTTTTTTCTCTTCAGTTATTGAGCAATAAAGATTTGTGAGTATTTCTCTCTGTAATCATTTATTACTCAAGTGAGTTTTGGGTATTTCTGGGTTAAAAGTAGAACACTTGTAAGGGTTAGTTGTGTGAGCCTTTAAAATACAAAGTAAAGGTTATTTGTGTGAGCCTGTAAAACACAAAGTAAATGTTATTTGTGTGAGTCTATAAAACACAAGATAAAAGGTTATTTGTGTGAGCCTGTAAAACACAAGGAATTGGTTATTGTGTTAGCCATTAAAACACAAGGAATTGCTGGGTTAGGTGTGAGCCATTGTGAGAAACACCATAGTTGGGAGTGAGCTTGTAAAACTCCATTGTAACACTTAGAGTGTTAGTGAAACACCCAATTGCGATTGGGGAGAGAAGTAGGGTTTGTTAACACCCGAACCTCTATAAAAATCCTTGTGTCAAATTTTTCTATCCCTCCTAAAATTAATTTTTATTTCCGCACTTTAAAGTTTAATTTTTGAAACTCCAATTCAACCCCCCTTCTTGGCTTAATATCTGGGCAACAATTGGTATCAGAGCTTAGTCTAGCATCGAAGCCTAAAAAGTACTAGTAAAGATTAAGATATGGCTAGTGAAGGATTCCAAAGTCTCAAACCTTACTTTGATGACGCAAATTATGCCTATTGGAAGTTTTGGATGGAGACATATCTGGAGAACTAGTAAAAGGACTGCAAAGAGTTAAATATGAAAAAGGCAAGACATGTGAACCTTGCCAAAGAGAAAAGCAACACAAGTCATCCTTCAAAGCCAAAAACATAGTAAGTACATCAAAACCTCTTCAACTCCTTCATTTAGACTTATTCAGACCTACTAAAATTGCTAGCTTAGGAGGAAAAAATTATGCATTTGTCATCGTAGATGATTACTCTAGATTTACTTGGGTAATTTTCTTAGCTCAAAAAAGTGATGCTTTTAAAAATTTCAAAAACTTTGCTAAAATGGTTCAAAATGAAAAAGGGTACTGTATTTCAAAGATAAGAAGTGATCATGGCAAAGAATTTGAAAATGAAAACTTTGAAAGCTTTTGTCTTGAACATGACATTTCACAAAACTTCTTATCTCCTAAGACACCTTGGAAAAATGGGGTAGTTGAAAGAAAAAATCGAACTTTAATTGAAATGGCTAGAACAATGCTCAATGAATATGAACTACCAACTTACTTTTGGGCAGAAGCCACAAACACTGTATGTTATATTTCAAATCGAGTTTTCAAAATACCTCTTTTGAAAAAAACCTCATTTGAGCTATGGAATGGAAGAAAGCCCTTAATATCATACTTTAGAGTATTTGGATGCAAGTGCTTTATATTAAATACCAAGGATAATCTTGGAAAATTTGCCTCTAAATCTAATGAATGTATCTTTTTAGGATACTCTACAACCAGCAAAACATATAGAGTATTTAATAAAAGATCATTAACTGTTGAAGAATCCATGCATGTTGTCTTTAATGAATCTAGTAGACTTGATCTTGTGAAAGGTAGTATTCTTGATGATGTTGTAGGTAATATGGAAAGACTTGATCTTAGAAATGGAAAAAAAGAAAATGATCAAGAAGATTCACATCAAAATGATTCTCTACCTTAAACTCAAGAAGAAAACGAGCAAGAACTCCCAAAAGAATGGAGAATGACGAAACATCATCCAAAAAAGCAAATTATTGGTGATCTCTCGAGGGGAGTAAGTACTAGATCTCATTTCAAACATTTAGTCACTGACATTGCTTTTATTTCTCAAATTGAGCCTAAAAATGTTGATGAGACTCTTAATGATGAAAGTTGGGTAATTTCCATGCAAGAGGAACTCAACCAATTTGAGAGAAGTAAGGTATGGACCTTAGTACCTAGACCCAAGGATCATCAAATTATAGGTAGCAAATGGGTATTTAGAAACAAACTAGATGAGAAGGTTCAATAACAAGGAATAAGGCTAGATTAGTTGTAAAAGGATATAATCAGGAAGAAGGTATAGATTATGATGAAACATATGCATCTGTAGCAAGATTAGAAGCCATAAGAATACTCTTAGCATATGCATGTCACATGAATTTCAAACTTTTTCAAATGGATGTGAAAAGTGCATTTCTAAATGGTTATATAGAAGAAGAAGTGTATGTAGAACAAACATCGGGCTTTGAAAGCTATGATTTGCCAAATCATGTCTTTAAACTTTCAAAAGCTTTATATGGTTTGAAACAAGCCCCAAAAGCTTGATATGAGAGACTAATTCTTTTCTATTAGAAAATAGCTTTACAAAGGGAAATGTTGACACCACATTATTCATTAAAAAACATAAGCATGATATACTAATTTTTCAAATTTATGTTGATGATATAATATTTGGTTCTACTAATGAGTTGCTTTGTCAAAAATTTGCTAAGTGTATGACTAGGGAATTTGAAATGAGCATGATGGGAGAGCTTAAGTATTTCCTTGGTCTACAAATAAAGCAAAGCAATGAGGGCATATTCATCAACCAATCCAAATATGCCAAAGATTTAATTAAGAAATTTGGAATGGAAGGATGCAAGAATGCCAAAACTCCCATGAGCACATCAACAAAATTGGACAAGGATGAAAAGGGTAAAAGCATTAATGAAAAACTTTATAGAGGTATGATTGGATCTCTTTTATATCTTGCTGCATCTAGACCTGATATAATGTATAGTGTTTGCTTGTGTGCACGATTTCAATCATGTCCTAAATAATCTCATTTAAATGCAGTAAAAAGGATTCTAAGATATTTACATGGATCATTGCATCTAGGTTTATGGTATCCTAGAAATTCATCATTTTATATTACAGGATATTCAGATGCAGACTATGCTGGTAGTCTTTTAGATAGAAAAAGTACTTCAAGTACTTGTCACTTTATTGGAGAATGCTTAGTTTCTTGGTTTAGCAAGAAACAAGTTTCAGTTGCTCTTTCAACTGCTGAAGCAGAGTATGTAGTAGCTGGTTGTTGTTGTACTCAAATTCTTTGGATGAAACAACAACTTAAGGACTATGGTCATGAAATCAACCATATACCTATTAAATGTGACAATACAAGTGCTATAAATCTTTCAAAGAATCCTATTCAACATTCAAGAAGTAAGCATATTGACATTAGACACCACTTTATTAGAGATCATGTTCAATATGGAGATGTTGCATTAGAATTTATAAGCACAGAAAATCAATTGGCAGATATTTTTACTAAGTCTCTAAGTGAGGAAAGATTTAATTTTATTAGAAGAGAACTTGGAATGATTGATGGATTAACCTTGTGATTGCTAAATTATGAAATATTAATTGATGATCTTAATTTTGTATCATATCACTAGATATAAGGTAATAATTTTGATGAAAATTTATGTTATAAGGGATAAAATCTTTATTGAAATGATTTAGTCTTGTTTTTTAGACTTAATTTTATTTGATAAAAATTTTAGGAGAGTCACGCCCGTGACACATGTTCACGCCCGTGACTTAAATAGCCAAAAGAGGCAGTGTCATTCACAACTTAATTCACGACATGGTTCACGACTTCAAGTGGTGAAGCTTAAATTCACGGCTTCATTCACTTCCGTGAAAAGCCTTTTTCACGCCCATCACGCATTTTCACGCTCGTGAACCTTTACACCCCCAAAACTCACATAGGCGTTCACTCCTTGAGTCACGCCTTGCTTCACGGGCATAAGTAGTGAAATTCAACCTTTCACGCCCGTGACTATTGTCTCACCCCCGTGACAGTTCATCATTCACGCCTGTGACATTCAAATGTCACGACCGTGAACATATTCACGCCTTTATTCACAGGTGAAACACTCCTTCAGCAAACCGTGAACACGACCATTCACGCCCGTGAACACATTTTTCACGCCTGTGAATGTATCAGGCATATAAGAGAACAGCCGATTATTTTTCTCATTTCAACTCTTCAACTCCTTGAAACCACTTTCATTTAGACACATTCAATGAGTTATTGAAGATTCCGGCCCCCAAGTCACAAAATTTTCCTATAAGTACCATCAAAAGTTCAATTCTTCATAAAAAAATCATCCATCCTTAGGGTTTCCTTAAAATTTTTCTGTCAAAAATTTTCCCAAACCTTACAAATTTCACTTCTTCAAATCAAATAGAGACTACCTCATCAAAGGGAAAGAGAAAGAAGTCTCATACTCCTAGGAGGTATGCAGATTACCTCATGAGCATAATTCTGGAGCAATGCCATCCCCGGTACTCCACTTTGAAGAAAAGGCCTCTCCTTTCATCAAGGTCCTTTGAATGGCAAACCATCCGAAGTCTAAGGCTCGAAACAACTATGACAGAGCAACGCCAGGCCTGACATTTAAAATAATTTGTGGAGATTCACCAGCCAACATTGAGGGAGCCAACACTAGAATTCCTTAGCACTCTGCAAGTGTCACCTACTGGAGTGGTGAAATTCCAACTCTGTGACAATCCAAACACCCTCAATGCCATTGAATTTGGGGAATTATTCAACTTACCATCAGATGACATCCTCAATGACAGTGAAGTAGAATTCTTCGCCACTCAAGCTTGGACCTATTTTGGCACAGATTGCAGCTGGGATGTCAAGAAGACCAAGAACACTCATCTCAGGTCTCCATTACACAAATATTTGCATAGGTTCCTGACCTATAGCATATTCGCTCGGGAAGAAAGCAATGGGACCATCAGGAAATCGGAACTCTTCCTACTTGAGATGGCAAGAAGAGGACTCACAGTGGCGCTCTCTAGATGGTTTGCAAACCATCTTCTTTCCATTGCCACCAAACCCACAAGAGATATACTGATTGGTGGTTATGTCACCCATATAGCCTTGAAGCTCGGCTATTTCAAGCTGGATGAGCATCATTTCAACCTCATTCCTGGGCATCCTCGAGATCGCTTGGATGTCGAATCATTCATAAAGATGGGAGCGGCTGTCAAAATTGTTCACGAGAACAATATTTTCTACCGCTTCATAGACACTGCTGGAGATATAATTTGGGAAGACAATGACTCGGAGGACTTCAAAGTCGGCCTCTAAGGGATCCAGCAGAAGAAAATGGCTCGGATTGAGGAAGCACCTCCAGTGGCTGAGCACGACATCGGACAATCCTCGGCTTCCACACCGAACTTAGCGCAGCAGATGGTTGACCTCTTGGCACCACGTTTTGAGCAGCTGCAGGCTTCGATGGACAAGAGGTTGGAAAACCTCAAAGACTTCATGGAGTCTTGGATGGACAGTCTTGACGCAGAGGTTGCTAAACTTCGAGATAGGATGTCCGGCTAGATATTTAAGCTAGGTGTTAGGCTATATGGTAGCCTAAATTTGTTTGATTGCTTGTTTATTTTGTTGTTTCTGTTTCCTTTATGAACTATAAATAACTTTGGTGTGTATTTTGTTTTATCAAATATATTTGCTTTGTTTATCCTTTGGTATCCTTATATTCTTTTTGATTGATGACAAAAGGGGGAGAACCTAGCAATATATTAAAATGAATCATTTGAGTTAGGTTAAAAGGGGTTAGAAATACTAAAACTTTGATTCAAAATTAATATGCAAGTATGAAATTGAGAAATTGAGCTTTATACAAATTAGATATACCTTAAGTATACTTTGCATACACCTTAATGCAAGTTACAAAAATGAATATGCCATGATATACTCAAAGTATACTTTACATATACTTCATGCTTTAAAAGGAATTATGATATATATTGGACATACTTCACATATAACTTGCATATACTTAAAAACTAGTAAGTTTATTTCAATGCTACATCATTCTTTACAATTCTAGCATTTTATCAATTGTTTTTATCCTAAGTATCTTTTGAGGAGGAGGCCTCTCAAAAGCACATATTACTATATTATTTGTCACCATCAAAAAAGAGGAGATTGTTAAACCTTGAGGGGTATTTCTGTCATTTTCATGATAACAAATAAAATAGCAATATTGTATTTAACATACTTGTTTTCTAAGTCTATTAAACAGGATATGAAATAAAATAGCAAGAATGGAGATTGGAAGAATAATCCTTGAAAGACAAAATTAAGAAAGTAGCATGTTCACGCCCGTGACCCTATGTGTCACGCCTGTGAAAGAGCTAACCGGTACCAAAACCAACATTTGAAGTTCACGACCATGAAGGAAGAACAAACCGTGAAATGGAAATTTTAAGTCACACCCGTGAAATAAAATGTCACGCCCGTGAAAGTTCAAGGCATTTTCATCCAGAGAGCTTCACGACCAAAGTCACCACTTGGATCACGACTGGGAAGTGTGTCACGCCCTTGAAGATGTATGTCATGCCCGAGACCCAATGTTCCAAAATATTCCAGAGAACTTCACGACCAAGGTCACCACTTCAGTCACGGCTTGGGAAGCAATGTCACGCCCGTGACAAACATAGTCAAGCCCGTGAATGATGAAAGAGAAAAATGTCAGGCGCGATTATTTGGTTGGTACAACGACTAGTTTCATATTAAATGCACCCTAACGGCTATAATCAGCCAGGGGAGTATAAATGGAAGTCATTTATACATTCAGTACAAGAGGATAGCAAATACTTTCAATCAAAATCTTATTACAAGCTATTGTACATTCAATTCTTTAAGAACCAATACCTATTCTCTGTAAAAATCTTTTTGCTCTTCAATTATTGAGCAATAAAGATTTGTGAGTGTTTCTCTCTATAATCATTTATTACTCAAGTGAGTTTTGGGTATTTCTAGGTTAAGAGTAGAATACTTGTAAAAGTTAGTTGTGTGAGCATTTAAAACACAAAGTAAAGGTTATTTGTGTGAGCCTGTAAAACACAAAGTAAAGGTTATTTGTGTGAGCCTGTAAAACACAAAGTAAAGGTTGTTTGTGTGAGCCTGTAAAACACAAGATAAAAGGTTGTTTGTGTGAGTCTATAAAACACAAGGAATTGGTTATTGTGTGAGCCATTAAAATACAAGGAATTTCTGGGTTAGGTGTGAGCCATTGTGAAAAATACCATAGTTGGGAGTGAGCTTGTAAAACTCCATTGTAACACTTAGAGTGTTAATGAAACACCCAATTGCGATTGGGGAGAGGAGTATGGTTTGTTAACACCCAAACCTCTATAAAAATCTTTGTGTCAAATTTCTCTATCCCTCCTAAAATTAATTTTTATTTCCATACTTTAAAGTTTAATTTTTGAAACTCCAATTCAACCCCCCCCCCTTCTTGGCTTAATATTTAGGCAACACACTATGTCACTCTCAATAATTGAGGCAGAATATCGTGCATCGATAATAGCAGTGCAAGAGAGCACTTGGCTAGTGCAGTTGATAGAAAATTTATATCAACTAATTGATTATCCAATATCATTGTATTATGATAACCAATCAGTAATCTACTTAATTGAAAACCTCATGTTTCATGCAAAGACAAAGCATGTATAAGTACAATATCACTTCATAGACCCACCACTATTAATTTTTTATTAAATTAGGTACACTTACCACCATTAATTTGTTATTAAATTAGGTATATCTACCACCACTAATTTTTCCATTTAAAATATATGGTGTAGATTTGAACAAATGTAATATGAGAATTTGTTCTTGTACCTAGAAATAGGTACACTTCCAAGGTTTATAAACACATCAAAGAGTAAAAAAATAAATAAGATTACAAGTCTTATATATAGTGTAGTCTTGAGAGTGTTGAGTGATTGTGAAAGTTGAAAGCTTTTTTTTATATATAGTATTTTCAGTTTAATAAAATATTCATTTTTCTCAATATAGCCTTCTTACCTGCTGATAATAAAATAGAGCCTAATTCATCACGTATAACCACACCTATAATAGTATGAAAATCTTTGAAAGATGCAACACAGTTCAACATATAATACCTTAAAAAAGGGTACCATGATCGGATTTCAGCTTGACAAGAGTGATCTCTTGTTGATTCAGGCCCATGGATTCTTTGTATATATGAAGAAATCTGATCCACATTTGATCACTCTACATCGATTAGCAAACTTTTTGATTGTATGCTCTTAAGTTCCTTTATTTCCATATGCTTCATATAATGCCTATGATAATTTCCATTTGTTTTAGGCACATAAATGTCTTCAGCATATTATGTAACAACCATAATTAGGGTCTAATTAATAATATGGATTAAGAAAAGATATAAGTATATATTTAAAGGAAAAAAAGAGTTAAAAAAAGATGATGATAGTGATGAGTGCATAGTTCACGCCCGTGACTTAATTATCATGATCGTGAAAATGTTGATCAAGCCTATGAACGTCATCAGATATAAAACCCTAGAGTTCCAAAATTTCTCATACTAGAGACCAAAGTCTTACGTTTTTCTTAGATTTCCAGCCTCAAATACCTAAGCTAAAGTAAAAGATCAAAGTTTCAACAAGCTATTGGGAAAGAAAAGCATAAAGAAGTGGTTCGATTGAGGTAGTCCAAACCCTAGAAGGAAGAGAGGAGTCAAATCTTTCATCCAGCTATGTTTTCCTTCAATTAAGGTAAGAAATCACGTTTTCCTTTAGTTTTTACAAGCTTTCATAGTTTTAACTATATCTAGTTTGAATATGGTAAAGACTCATTTCCAAATGGGTTAGGTTCAGGCTTAATCTTGAGAGATTAAGATTAAAGAACCCTCTTTAAGTTATTTAAAAGTTATAACTTGTGTTAGTAAGGGGTTTTATGAGTTTAAGGATGTTGAAAGGGCTAAAGTAGGATTTTTACCCTTATGACTTTAAAGGCAAAGAAAATGAGTTTTGATGTTAATAAAAATATGTTATATGTGATAGCAATTGAAAAGATGTGGTGAAATCGATTAAAAGGATAAGCAAGTTTGAGAGAAGCTTGGTTTTGTGAAGCTCCAATAGAGGTATGTACATATACACATTCAAATTCCGAAATATGGCATGTTAGGTGTTAATTAAGTGATGATTGAATTGTATGCTTTAAATGCTAAATATCAAGTTCAAATGAGGTAATTAATGCCATGAGATAGAATTTTGAGTATGAAATATTATAAACGTAAGTATGCCTTGAATAAGCAATGTTTATGTTTGTAATGTATATGAAATAAATGTGCCTAAAGAGACATTTATGAGATAAAAAAATGATGTTGCCTAACGGGTGAAAGAGGTAAGTAAGAAATGATTAAATCTATATGAAAGCATAAATGCTTGAAAAAAATACTTTGTGAATAAGAAAATGGTAAGTGTAGTGATTATGTATATTGAATGATCCTTTAACATGCTTTAATGCATGATGTGATGAGAATGTTGATAGGAAAAAGTTGTCATGGGACAATCCTTAGAGTCTTGCATGTGACTTATATCAAATGCATGTTTTAATGCTGCCAACTACTAGAAAACCCAGATTCACGACCATGACTAGGTGTTCACAATCGTGAATCTCATCTCAATAACAAAGTCACACTCATGAAAAAAAATGCATAAAGTGGACAAAAGCATTCACCACCAAGATCACGATTTGATTCATGGGTAAAGGTAATTGTGAATGGGCCTTCACAACCGTGAACATATAGTTCACACCTGTGAAGCTTGTTTTAAAGGTAATATGATGTTTTAAGCAATGGTTATGTAAATATGTTCAATGATGATATATTGAAGTATATTTCTATGGATACCAGTATATGAATGTTCTATGATAACTTTGCATGCATGAATTAAAGTGTATATGTTTAAGATATAAGTGATATAATGGAACTAATAAATGATATGAACAAGTAAAGCCCATACTCGATACTAAGACTAGTAGTAGGATAGATGACATGCCATTAAGGAGGTTACGATACCGTAGTTATATATTTATCCAGTCAATATGGCTTAAGCTCGGAGAGTGCCATTGATTTGAGGAGTTTGGAATGGCACACATTATTATAAATGATATTACATGCAAAAGCTATATGTTTACTCAGTTAATATGGCTAGCCTGGACTGGTGTTATTGACTTAAAGACTATGGACTGACACATGTTTATAGATAGTGGCAGGGTAGCTTAAGGTCAGATAGCACTCCTATTCACAACTCACATCTAAATAATCGGTGTTGAGAGTTGTTGGAAAATAATATCAAATATATTAAAGTGAGTAAAGAATACAGTAACATGAAATGAATGAAAGAGAGGTGGTGAAATTGATTAAAAGGATAAGCAAGTTTGAGAGAAGCTTGGTTTTGTGAAGCTCCAATAGAGGTATGTACATATACACATTCAAATTCCGAAGTATGGCATGTTAGGTGTTAATTAAGTGATGATTGAATTGTATACTTTAAATGCTAAATGTCAAGTTCAAATGAGATAATTAATGCCATGAGATAGAATTTTGAGTATGAAATGCTATAAACGTAAGTATGCCTTGAATAAGCAATGTTTATGTTTGTAATGTATATGAAATAAATGTGCCTAAAGAGACATTTATGAGATAAAAAAAAATGATGTTGCCTAACGGGTGAAAGAGGTAAGTAAGAAATGATTAAATCTATATGAAAGCATAAATGCTTGAAAAAAATAATTTGTGAATTAGGAAATGGTAAGTGTAGCGATTATATATATTGAATGATCCTTTAACATGCTTTAAAGCATGATGTGATGAGAATGTTAATAAGAAAAGGTTGTCATGGGACAATCCTTAGAGTCTTGCATGTGACTTATATCAAATGCATGTTTTAATGCTGCCAACTACTAGAAAACCCATATTCACGACCGTGACTAGGTGTTCACAATCGTGAATCTCATCTCAATAACAAAGTCACACTCGTGAAAAAAATGCATAAAGTGGACAAAAGCATTTACCACCAAAATCACGATTTGATTCATGGGTAAAGGTAATTGTGAATGGGCCTTCACAACCGTGAACATATAGTTCACACCTGTGAAGCTTGTTTTAAAGGTAATATGATGTTTTAAGCAATGGTTATGTAAATATGTTCAATGATGATATATTGAA
Source organism: Triadica sebifera (assembly GCA_023653625.1). Lineage (NCBI taxonomy): Eukaryota > Viridiplantae > Streptophyta > Magnoliopsida > Malpighiales > Euphorbiaceae > Triadica > Triadica sebifera. Next base: position 31,524,396 of record CM042905.1, read on the forward strand.
GTATATTTCTATAGATACCAGTATATGAATGTTCTATGATAACTTTGCATGCATGAATTAAAGTGTATATGCTTAAGATATAAGTGATATAATGGAACTAATAAATGATATGAACAAGTAAAGCCCATACTCGATACTAAGACTAGTAGTAGGATAGATGACATGCCATTAAGGAGGTTACGGTACCATAGTTATATATTTATCCAGTCAATATGGCTTAAGCTCGAAAAGTGTCATTGATTTGAGGAGTTTGGAATGGCACACATTATTATAGATGATATTACATGCAAAAGCTATATGTTTACTCAGTCAATATGGCTAGCCTGGACTGGTGTTATTGACTTAAAGACTATGGACTGACATATGTTTACAGATAGTGGCAGGGTAGCTTAAGCTCGAAGAGCGCTCCTATTCACAACTCACATCTAAATAATTGGTGTTGAGAGTTGTTGGACAATAATATCAAATATATTAAAGTGAGTAAAGAATACAGTAATATGAAATGAATGCAAAGTCATAAGTATGCAAGTTTATGCACATAGTGAAATGTTACATGTTATAGTCATCATTATATATGTTCAATGAATTATACTTCCATAAGATAAGAGAATATATATGATATTATGATTCTATTGTCATGCCATGATATTCTTACATGATGTTATGAAATACATATAATGTATAATTGCAAGAGAATTTATATGTCTATATGTATCACTAAGCTTTCAGTAGCTTAGCGTGTGAGTGTTCTCCCCATGCAAGTCGGAGTCTTATAGATAAGTAGAAATTGAACAAGAGAAGCAGGCCATACATCAAAGACATTAGATTAGATCCTATGCAAGTTAGTGATAGCACATGTTGCACTTTTGCATTTTGGGTATGTGTCATAGTAAGGGGTTATGTACTTGTATACATGTCAGTGTTGAAGAATTGTGTAATTCCTTATTAAGGACATGTATTTTTGTAAACCCCTAGTCAAGGGTTAACATGTTTTATTTATGAAATGGAATTTAAATATTAAGTCAAGTATTTCTTTTACTGTATGTTTTATGCAAGTCATCATGGTTATGATGCAAAAAAAATTTTAAATTTTCATAGATTTTCTATATAACTATTTTCGTAGTGTAAACTTAATTAATCACATTTATCCTGGTTAATCGAGAGGGCACTACATATAGTGGTATCAGACCTTAGGTTTAAGCATTTCTCAATCTACATGCATAGTACATCGCATATGTCTCTGATGCGGGATTTCTCTAACAACTTTTAGGAGTGAAAAAAGTAGAAATTGAGCTAAAAGCTCATGATGTTTCCGAGAGCAACAGTTCTCCTGATCTAAGGGTTTTTAGTCAGTTTAGTGCTTTGAGTGTACGAGCTTCAGGTGCTACTACAATCCCTTAGTAGCCACCTATAGGACAAACAGATCTAGGTGTCATACCAATCATACAAAAGATGGTTGGTATTGTGCAATATTTGGCACAAGCCATACCATATATTATACCAAAAGCATAGCCACAACCACAACCACAGCTAGCTCCACTGTTTCCACCACCAGAGGCACCCAAGATGAAGATAGATAGGCTCTGAAAGTATAAGACCATTGATTTCCATAGCAGGGGTGAGGATGATCTCATCACCACCAAGTTCTGGATAGAAAATACTGAGAGAGTCTTTGAAGAGCTTGAATGTGCCGAGGAGCACAAGGTAAAGTATTCAGTATCATTACTTCAAGAACATGCATATGAATGGTGAAAATAGTTCTGAAAAAGCCACAGACTCCACAGCTGCTAACTTAGGAATACTTTGTTGTAGAGTTCAAGAAAGAACATGTGCCTTGAGTATACATAGATGAGAAGATAAGAGAATTCATAAATCTACAGTAGAGGGGTATGACAGTTTTGGAGTATGCTAAAGAGTTTACACGATTAAGTAAATATGCCACAAGACTTATGGGGGATGAAAGTGACAAGTGCTGCCATTTTGAGGATGGTTTGAATGATGACATAGGATATTTTGTCATTTCCTTACAACTTGGGGAATTCTCCTCCCTTTTATCTGTCGTCATCAGTATAGAAAAGAGAAGAAAGAAAAGGGCATAAAAGAATGCTAGAAGACCTATGGCTAGTGTGGCACAGACTACTGGTAAGAGAGACCGATTTTTTTCAAGACAATCATTGGAGAAGGGACAGAACAAAGGATATAGTCACTCACAGTCTAGGGGGACTGCCCTTCAAGACTACCTCACCACCGCTAGCACACAAACAGTTAGAGACCTAGCTTCTTTATGTTAGACATATCAGATAAATCACCGAGGAGAGTGTCAGTTGTTTTCAGGGACTTGCTTCAGGTGCGAAGCCTTAGACCACATAAAGAGGGATTGCCCTTTGTTGGCAAATGTTACACCCACATAAACAGTAGTATCAGCACTAGTTCAAAATAGGAACCAGTCAAAAGGAGGTCAGGTAGGATCTAGCTAGGCTATTTCAGAGATAGTGAACAAGTTGGGATCCAATAGAGCTCAGGCTAGGGCATATGCTATAAAGGCCCATGAGGACCAGGAAGCAACATACGTCATTATGGGTATGTTTTCTTTACATGGCTCTGGTTTATATGCTTTGATAAACCTAGGTTTTATACATTCATATATATGCATGAGCACGCATAGTCAGCATAATATGACAATAGAGAAGTTAGAGTTTGAGATTAAAACTTTAAGCCATAGTGTGGTTATGAACCGGTTATACAGAAGTTACCCTTTAGTTGTTCATGAGAATGAGTTTCTCGTAGATCTCATAATTACCGTTTCATGAGTACGATGCCATATTAGGTATGGAATATCTCTCACAGCATGAGGTAGTTGTTGACTGTCGGTCTAAGACAGTTTTTCTTAAGACTTTAGAACAAAAAAAAGTGGTAATTGAAGGTGAAAGGTTTCCACAGCCTCTATAGACGATTTCCATGATTAAGGCATAAAAGATGATATGAAATATATGTGAGGCTTATTTAGCTCACATGATTGACACTAGAAGAGGTGTTCAGAATCTTCAAGATATCCCTACAGTGAGGGAGTTTCTAGATGTCTTTCTAGATGATCTGCCATGATTACCACCGAATAGAGACGTTGAATTCTCTATAGAGCTCACACTAGGCACGACACCGATATCCATAACACCTTACAAAATGTCACCTTCAAAGATGGAGTAGAAATTTCAGTTGCAAGAGCTATTGGACAAAAAGTTTTATTAGGCCGAGTGTATCTCCATGGGGTGTATTAGTTTTGTTTGTAAAAAAGAAAGATGAGTCTATGAAGTTGTGCATAGACTACAGGTAATTAAACAAAATGACTATAAAGAACCGATATCCGTTGCCCCGGATTGATGATCTTTTTAATCAGTTAAAGGGTGCAGAAATGTTCTCCAAAATTGATTTAAGGTCAGATTATCACTAGTTAAATATAAAAGAATAGGATATAGCCAAGATAACTTTCAGGATCAGATATGGTCATTATGAGTTTTTGGTTATGTCATTCGATTTGACCAATGCTCTCACAGCTTTTATGGACTTGATGAATAAGTTCTTTAGGACATATTTGAACCAGTTTATAGTTGTTTTTATTGATGATATCTTGGTGTATTCTAAGAATCAAGTATGTTACCCAGATAATGAACTAAAAAGGGGGGTTGAATTGGATATTAAAAATAATTCTTAACTTTTAAGTGCGGAATAAGAATTAAATAAAGTAGGGATAGAGAGATATCACACAAGAAATTTATAGAGGTTCAGGTATTAACAAACCTTACTCCTCTCCCCAATCTCAATTAGGAGTTTCACTAACACACTAAGTCTTACAATGTAGTTTTACAAGCTCATTCCCAAACTATAGTGTTTCTATCAATGACTCACACCTAACCCAGAAATTCCCTTGTGTTTTAATGGCTCACACAATAAACCAATTCCTTGTGTCTTATGACTCTCACAAATAACCCTTACAAATGTTTTACTCTTAACCCAATATATCCAAACTCACTTGAGTAGTAGATTACAAAGAAAAAAACTCACCAACCTATAATGCTCAGAATTTATGAGCAAATACATTTTTTTTTTATAGAGAATAAGAGTTTTGTTGAAAATAATTAATGCACAATGGCTACAACAAGATTTTGATTCGAAGTAATTGTTTGTTCTCTTATTATGGATTCATAAATGACTTGCATTTATACTTCCTTAGCGAATTATAGCCGTTTGGATGTATTTAATGCGAAAATAGTCGTTGAACCAACTCTTAATTTTGCACATAACATGTTTCTCTTTCCTCATTCACGGTCGTGAATATGTGTGTCACAGTTGTGAATGTTCTTCCAAGCCGTGGCTCAGGTGGTGACTCTGGCCATGAAGCATTCTAGAAGAATTTGAAGTGCTTGATCACGGGCGTGACTTTATACTTTCACGGGTGTGAATATCCTTTCAAGCCGTGGTCCAAGTGGTGACTCTGGTCGTGAAGCTCTCTAAAAGAATTTGACATGTTATCTCACGGGCATGACTGATTTGATCATTCACGGTTGTTATTATCCTTCATGGCCATGAACTTTAAATGTTGGAGAGTTGGTGCTAAGCTATATCACGGGCATGAGTTAATCAGTCATGGGCGTGAACATGCTATTTCTTCATATTTTGACTTTCAAATGTAGTCTTCCATTCTTGCATCATATTTCATACTCTGTTCAACAAACTTAGAACATAAATATTGTTAAATACATTATTTCTATTTTATTTGTTAGCATCAAAATGATGGAAATACCCCTCAAGGTTCAACAATCTCCTCTTTTTTGATGGTGACAAATAATCTAGCAATATGTGTTTTTGAGAAGTCTCCCCTTCAAAAGATGCTTAAGACAAAAATAATAGAGTGCAAGAATTAAAGAAATATAGCATGGATCTTTGCTTGCTAGTTTAGGTATATGCAAGGTATATTCAAAGTATATCAAATTGTTTGCTTTTAACTAGTTAATATGCAAAGTATATCCAAAGTATATCAAATTGATTGTTTTTAACTAGTTAAGTATATGCAAGATATATCCAAAGTATATCAAATTGTTTGCTTTTAACTAGTTAAGTATATGCAAAGTATACTTACATATTCATTTATATTGATTTATATTGCTAGGTTCTCCCCTTTTTGTCATCAACAAAAAGAACATAAAAATAAATCCTAAGGAAAAAACTAATGCAATTAGATTAATACCAAATAGAGGAAGTACAAAGTTTGGAAAAGTGAATTAAAATTCTACATTCATAATACTAGAAACTAGTAAACAAAAAATGAAATAAAAACTAAAACTCTAGCTAGACTTAGAGCCGGACAATCCATCTCTAAGGTGTGCTACTTCCGCCTCGAGGCTATCCATACGAGACTCCATGAAATCTTTGAGGTTTTTCAACCTCTCATTGATTGAAACTTGCAGTAGGTCAAAGCGAGGTGCTAAAAGATCAGCCACCTGCTGAGCCAAGTTAGGTGTGGAGGCCGAGGATTGACCAACCTCCTGCTCAACCTCTAGGGTCGCCGTTTCGACTCAAACTCTTTTTCTTTGCTGGATTCCTTGGAGGCCAACTTTGAATTTGTCTGAATCCTTATTTTCCCAAACAATTTCTCCAGCTGGAGTGGTCAAACAATAATAGATATTATTCTCATGAATTATACAAACCGCTACTCCCATTTTTATAAAATACTCGATATCTAGCCGGTCTCGAGAATGTGCTGGTATGAGGTTGAAGTTGTCTTCTTCTAGCTTCAGATACCCGAGCTCAATTGCAAGGTGAGTCATGTACCCACCAATCAAAATATCTCCCGATGGCTGCATTGCAATTGAGAGAAGATGGTTTGCAAACCATCGAGACAGGACCACCGTTAGACCTATTCGGTCCATCTCCAAAAGGAAAAGCTCGGATTTACGAATTGCACCATTACTATCCCCTCTTGCAAAGATACTATAGGTAAAAAACCTATGTAAATATTTATGCACTGGAGACCGAAGATGGGTACTTTTCGTCTTTTTCACGTCCCAACTGCAGTCTAGTTCGAAATGAGTCTATGTCGGATTGGCATAAAATTCCACCTCACTCTCATTGAGGATACCATTTGAGGGAAGTTTGAAGATGTCACCAAACTCCACTGCTGTAAGAGTGTTCGGATGCTTGCAAAGTTGAAATTTTATTGTGCCAGTGGGAGATACTTGCAAGGTGCTAAGGAACTTGAGAGTTGGTTCCCTTAGCATTGGTTGATGGATATCTACAAACTCCTTGAGATGGCAAGCTTGTAGTTGTTCCGTCATGCTTGTTTCAAGACCGAAGGTCCTGACATCATGCCATTCGAAGGATCGTGAAGAAAGCAATGGTCTTTTCTTAAGAACGACATATCTCATATGACAATGCTCCAAAATGATGTTGAGAAGGTAGTTTGTGTACCGTCTTGGAGCATGAGATTTTTTTCTTGTGCATTTTGAGGAGCCGGGTTCCATTGTTGAGTTGAGAATGAGTTTTAGAAGAGAGATTTTCTGATAGAGATTTTGAAGAATACCATGTGATGTTGTAATTTCTGACGAAATAAATAGTTTTTGAAGGTTTTTATAGATGGAAAAGGCTATTAGAGGGCTAGAATCTGTGAGAAGTATTGAATGTGGTGATAGATGAGAGAATTTATAGAGTTAGAAATGAGAGAAAAATGGCAGAAAATATTTTATAGTCGACATAGTCAAGATCGTGAATGGTAAGTCAAGATCGTGAATGGTAAGTCACGAGCGTGAAATGTCGTGGTCATGGTTTGTTGAAGAGCGTTATACCCGTGATGAAGGATATGAAATGATTCATGGTCGTGACATTTAATAGTCACGAGGGTGAATAGTGAATTTTCACGGTGGTGACAAAATGAGTCACGGTCGTGAAGTACAATCTTCATTACTTGTGATCGTGAGACAAAGTGTAAATGTTTCTATAATTATTTGGTGTTAATGTTCACAGTCGTGAAGAAGTTTCACAGTCGTGAATAAAGAGTTTCATGGGAGTGAAATAAAAAAGGTATGGGCGTGAAACATAGTCTTCACTACCTTCAACCGTGAAGCATGTCGTGAAGCAATGCTTAAAAGCTACTGAAGCTTTTGGGAATTATGATCACGGCCGTGAATATATGTCACGGATATGAATTGCCTAAAATTCTCATTAAATAAAACTAAGTCTAAAACAAGACTAAAAGATTTCTAAGGTGCTTCTATCCCTTATGACATATATTTCCATCAAGTTTTTCCACTTCATACCTTCAAAGATGAGACAATAAGATAAGATAGAAATTAACATTCAAGGTTCGACAAATTTGACAATCATACTTAAGATAAGTTTAATCCATCAATCATACCAAGCTCTCTTCTTATGAAGTTAAATCTTTCTTCATTAAGAGACTTAGTGAAAATATCTGCTAATTGATTATCTGGATTGATAAATTCCAATACAACATCTCCATATTAAACATGATCACTAAGAAAATGATGTCTTATGTCAATATGCTTACTTCAAGAGTGTTGAATGAGATTCTTAGATAGGTTTATAGCACTTGTATTGGCACATCTGATAGGTATATGGTCCAAATATGACCATAATCCTTAAGTTGTTGTTTTATATATAGGATTTGAGTACAACAATATCCTGTTACCACATACTCCACTTCAGTAGTAGAAAGAGCAACTGAAACTTGTTTCTTGCTAAACCAAGAAACTAAGCATTCACCAATAAAACGACAAGTGCCTGAAGTACTCTTTCTATCCAAGAGACTTCCAGCGTAATCCACATCTGAATATCATATGATATGAAAGGATGAATTTCGAGGATACCATAAGCCTAAATGCAATGAGCCATGTAAATATTTTAAGATTCTTTTCACAACATTCAAATATGATTCTTTAAGACATGATTGAAAGCGAGCACATAAGCATACACTATACATTATATCAGGCCTATAGGTAGTAAGATATAACAGTGATCTGATCATACCTCTATAGAGCTTTTCATTAATGCTCTTACCCTTTTCATCTTTGTCCAATTTTGTTGATGTGCTCATTAGAGTCTTGGCATTTTTGCATCCTTCCATTCCAAATTTCTTGATTAAGTCTTTGGCATATTTGGATTGGTTGATGAATATGCCCTCATTGCTTTGTTTTATTTGTAAAACGAGGAAGAACTTGAGCTCACCCATCATGCTCATTTCAAATTTACTAGTCATACACTTAGCAAATTCTTATCAAAGTAATTCATTAGTAGACCTAAATATGATGTCATCAACATAAATTTGAACAATTAGAATATCATGCATATGCTTTTTAATAAATAAAGTAGTGTCAAGATTTCCCTTTGAAAAACTATTTTCTAAAAGAAAAGAACTTAGTCTTTCATACCAAGCTCTTGGGGCTTGTTTCAAACCATACAAAGCTTTTGAAAGTTTAAATACATGGCCAGACAAATTATGGCTTTCAAAACCTGGTGGTTGTTCTATATAAACTTCTTTTTCTATAAAACCATTTAAGAAAGCACGTTTGACATCCATTTGAAAGAGTTGTAAATTCATATAGCATGCATATGGTAAAAGTATTCTTATGGCTTCTAATCTAGCTACCGAAGCATAGGTCTTATCATAATCTATTCCTTCTTCTTGATTATATCCCTTTGCAACTAACCTAGACTTATTCCTAGTTATTGAACCTTCTTCATCTAGTTTATTTCTAAATACTAATTTACTTCTAATGATTTGATGTTTTTTGGGTCTAGGAACTAAGGTCCATACCTTGCTCATTGGGTCTAGGAACTAAGGTCCATATCTTACTTCTCTCAAATTGGTTGAGTTCCTCTTGCATAGCAATCACCCAACTTTCATCATTAAGAGCTAATCAATATTTTTAGGCTCAATTTGAGAGATAAAGGCAAGATTAGAATCTAAAGGTTTGAGATAAGATCTAGTACTTACTCCCTTTGTAGGATCACCAATGATTTGTTCTTTGGAGTGATCTTTTGTCAATCTCCATTTCTTTGGGAGCTCTTGCTTGTTTTCATTTTGAACTGGAGGTAGAGGGTCATCTTGAAGTGAATTTTCTTGATCATTTTCTCCTTTTCCATTTTCAAGACAAAGTTTTTCCATTGTACCTACAACATCATCAAGAACACTACCTTTCACAAGATCAAGCTTACAATATTCATCAAAAACAACATGCACATATTCTTCAACAACTAATGAGTTTTTATTGAAAACTCTATAAGCTTTGCTAGCAGTGGAGTATCCTAAAAATATACCCTCATCAGATTTAGAGGCAAATTTTCCAAGGTTGTCTTTGGTATTCAATATGAAACACTTGCATCCAAATACTCTAAAGTATGATATCATGGGCTTTCTTCCATTCCCTAACTCAAAAGAAGTTTTGTTTAAGAGTGATCTTTTGAAAACTCGATTTGAAATATAACATGCAGTATTTGTGGCTTCGACCCAAAAGTAAGTTGGTAATCCATACTCATTGAGCATTGTTCGAACCATTTCAATTAAAATTTGATTTTTCCTTTCTACCACCCTATTTTGTTAAGGTGTCCTAGGAGATGAAAAATTTTGTGAAATGCCATGTTCTAAACAAAAATTTTCAAAGTTTTCATTTTCAAATTCTTTGCTATGATCGCTTCTTATTTTTGAAATACAATATCCTTTTTCATTTTGAACTCTTTTAGCAAAGTTTTTAAAATATTCAAAAGCATCACTCTTTTGAGCTAAGAATATTACTCAAGTGAATCTAGAGTAGTCATCGATGATGACAAAAGCATAGTGTTTACTTTCTAAGCTTGCAACTCTAGTAGGTCCAAAAAGATCTAGATGTAAAAGTTGTATAGGTTTTGAGATACTTACAATATTTTTGGATTTGAAGGAGGACTTGTGTTGTTTTCCTCTTTGGCAAGGTTCATATGTTTTGTCTTTTTCAAATTTGACTTTTGGTAGTTCTTTTACAAGCTCTCCTTTGTTGAGGCTTTGAATTAAATTCATACTTGCATGACTAAGCTTTCTATGTCCCAACCAAGATTCATCACTAGTAGTCACAAGACACTTAGAGGAAATGTTAGATATTTTGTGTAAGTCTATTATGTAGGTATTGACATCTCTACTTCCTTTAAATATCTCTTGGCCATTAAGAGAGATTACAAGACATTCGTTAGAAGTAAAGATTACTTAGTTTCCCTTATCACATAAGTGACTTACACTTAACAAGTTATGTTTTAAACCATCAACAAATAAGACATCTTCAATGAAAGTAGTATTATTAATACCAATAGAACCAATGCCAATTACCTTACCCTTAGCATTGTTTCAAAAGGTTACTTTACCTCTATCAATACCTTTAATGTCATTGAATAGTTCTGTCTCCAGTCATATGCCTTGAGCATCCACTGTCTACTAGTCAAGCATTTTTCTTTTATTGTGGACTTGAGGCATACCTATAAGATCATAATTCAAGTATTGTTTTTAGATACCCAAATGAGCTTGGGTCCTTGGGGGTTAACACATGAAGGTTCCCAATGAGCCTTCCTTATCCAGCAATGTTTATTGATATGACCAAATTTCATACAATAATTACATTGTTTAGCTTTAAATATGCTTTTTGGTCTTACCATGCTTTTAACTACCATTTTCCTATTGGGTAGAGTTTGTGAGTAGTGGCATACACATGCATGATGACTTGGTGCTTTTCTAGGTGCATGCTTCTTATACATAAAAGCATGATTGACCTTTTGAGGTTTCCTTATTAGGCTTACCGATCCTTGTTCATTCCTTTTATGTATAGAAGATTTAATGTATGTTGTGCACTTAGCCCTTAGGGTTGTTACTTCTAATGTGGAGATATGGGGTTCACTTGACTTAAAAAAATGGTCTTGTGAGATGAAGATGATGTTCCCTTAAATCCTAGACCATGTCTTATAAAAGGTGGTCTTTGAGACACAATGAGAGTATCTAAACTCTTCTTGCCCTTAAGAAATTTTGAAATGGAGTTTCTAAGTTCCTCAACTTCATTTTTCAAAACATTGTTCTCTTTAAGCAAGAATTTAGTTGAGGGTCTTCAAGAGTACTCATCTAATGATTTTTGAAGAGATTCATTAGAAGATTTAAGCTCAAAATTTTCCTTTTCTAAGACTTCCATTTTGTTTTTCAAACTTGAAATGTTATTTTTATAAGTATTGAATTTACATCTATATTTTTCTAGTTCTAGGTTCAATACTTATATTAGACTTTGGTCATCATCATCATCTTCATTATCACTATTATTATCACTACTATCATTATTGAATGAGTATGAGTAAAGTGATCCTACCTTATCCGAGACGTGATCCTCTATAGCCATGAAGCATAGGTTGACCTCTTTACTTTCATTGTCATCTTTTTCACTTGAAAAGCTTTCGTCATCCCATGTGGCTTTGTGACCTTTCTCCCCATTGTCTTTTTGGTATTTGTTCTTGTGTTCTTGAGCCTTGGACATTCTAGTTTGATTTTTCCCTTCTTCCCACATTCATAACACTTTACCTCCTCTTTATTCCTTTGAGAGTCATTTGAGGAGTGTTTGAGATTTCTTTGCTTGAATTTTCGAGAGTTGTCCATTCTCTTTTCAATTATTCTTTTCAGTCTTTTTGAAAGTATTGCAATGTCCTCATTTGCATCATCACTATTTTCTTCATCATCTTCAACTTCTTCTTGAGATTTTAAAGTAGAGGCACTTAGTGCTAGAGACTTTGTTTTTTCTGGCTCAACTTCAAGTTCTCTATCTCTCTTTATTTCCATTTCATTTGTTAGAAGTTTGCCAATAACCACATCGGTATTCATGATGCTCATGTCTTTTTGGCTTCTTCTATACCAGTAACTCTTGAACCATAATCTTTGAGAGGAAGGCTTCTCAGAATTTTGTTGTTTACATCTTCTAAGCTCAAGTGTTTCCTAAGCTTTTTCATGCCATTTATAATGGCTAGAAGACGGTTTGTCATATCGGTGATTGACTCATTGGATTTCATCTTAAAGAGTTCGTACTCTGAAGTGAGAAGTTGAATCTTCTTGGAATTAACTTGCTTTGTTCCTTCATGATAATTTTTCAATATTTTTCACATGTTATACACGGTTGGGCAATGTTGTATTCTGTCACATTCTTCAATGGATAGTGAGCTTGAGAGAATTGTCATTGCCTTTTTATTTTTGAAATTTGCTCTACGGTGAGGCTCTGTCCAATCATCTCTTGACATGATTTCTTTTTCACCATCAACTCTTCTTTCAGTTGGTCATGTCCATTCTTTCTAAACGTTATCTCATACTTCAATTCCCTCACTATCGAGATATGTCTCCATCCAGAACTTCCAATGAGCGTAATTTGCTCCATCAAAGTACAGCTTGAGACTTTGGAATCCTTCATTGGCCATTTCTTGATCTTTGCTAGTGCTTTTTAGGCTTCGATGCTAGACTAAGCTCTGATACCAATTGTTGCCCAGATAATGAACTAAGAAAGGGGGTTGAATTGGATATTAAAATAATTCTTAACTTTTATGTGCGGAATAAGAATTAAATAGAGTAGGGATAGAGAGATATCACACAAGAAATTTATCGAGGTTCAGGTATTAACAAACCCCACTCCTCTCTCCAATCTCAATTAGGAGTTTCACTAACACACTAAGTCATACAATGGAGTTTTACAAGCTCACTCCCAACTATGGTATTTCTATCAATGGCTCACACCTAACCCAGAAATTCCCTTGTGTTTTAATGGCTCATACAATAAACCAATTCCTTGTGTTTTATAGCTCACACAAATAACCCTTACAAATGTTTTACTCTTAACTCA
>CM042905.1:31539285-31570041 GCA_023653625.1 Triadica sebifera
AAGGGTAGCACACAAATGGCTAAGAAAAAGAGAGAGAAACCCTCCTTTGTAGGAAGCCAATCAAATGACTGAACATGCCTTTGAGATCCCATCTACCTTATTCTTTCAGGTATCTAAACTAACTTCACTTTTTTTTCTGTTAATATTACAATTTACAGATCATAAATTATAATTTGATTTCCATCATAATATATTGATATATATTATTGTTGTCTTTTATTTTTATGTGTTTTTTTTTCCAGAGATCTGAGAACATTATAAGAGGAACAGTTGGGTAAAGGTGGAGTTTCCGGCTGGTTCTTAACGGTTTTTTTTTCCTCTTTTGGGGTGGCCGGAAAATCCTCAAATTAAAATGTCTTCTCCTCCCGGCAATTCTACTGCTTCGCCGCCCAATTCTGATTCTCCACCTTCACCGGCTGCACCTCCGCCGCCACCAACGGAGTCTCCACCACCTCCTACATCACCATCGCCTGATAACTCACCACCTGCACCCCCTCCCCCATCAACTCCTTCACCATCACCACCATCAACTCCACCAAAAAGTTCCCTTTCACCACCACCACCGCCTCCAACTTCAACTACACCTCCACCGCCTAGTAGCAGTAACAGCAACAACCCTTCACCACCTCCCCCGCCCCGTTCTCCATCATTGTCGCCGCCGCCGCCGCCGCCCAGATCACCATCTTCAACACGATCATCGCCACCACCACCCCCCTCTTCTTCGAATGATAGTGGTCTATCTCAAGATCAGTTAAAAATTATAATTGGAGTATCATTAGGGATTGGGCTATTGATTATTTTTACGATCATATGTGGTGCAACATTTTGCAGAAAGAAGAAGAGAAAGCGCGAGCCTATGCTGTATTACGGAGATTATCCAGAAGGTAATAGGTATGATTAATTGAAATTAATCAACTGGGTTGTTTGATTTATCTAATGTGATGAAATTCATGCGCAGGTAGTCAATACTACCATGGTTCAGTTCACCCGCCCAAGTGGCTCCATAGCCCAGGAGTTGGGCCAGATCACATAATGAAAATAACCCAATCACCTGGTGCAATGGGTTCACCGGGCGGCGGATGGCATGGGGCTCCTCCGCCGCCTCCGATAATGATGAGCGACGAAATGAGCTCTCCCTTCTCGGGACCGCACCGGCCTCCGCTTCCGCCACCATCGCCGGGGATTGCTCTTGGATTCAACAAAAGCACTTTCAGTTATGATGAGCTTGCAGCAGCGACAGGGGGATTTTCGCAGGCCAATTTGTTGGGACAAGGAGGTTTTGGGTATGTGCATAAGGGTGTATTGCCCAATGGGAAGGAGGTGGCAGTAAAGAGCCTGAAGTCAGGGAGTGGACAGGGCGAGAGAGAGTTTCAGGCGGAAGTTGAGATCATTAGCCGAGTCCATCATCGGCATTTGGTGTCCCTTGTTGGGTATTGTATTGCTGGTGGACAACGCATGTTGGTCTATGAATTTGTTCCCAATAAAACCTTGGAATACCACCTTCATGGTATGCTTCATATTTTCTCTCTTTTTATTCTGTCCATAATACATAAATACTTGTACTCAAAAAGCTTGTTGATACTCTCTACTTTTCAACAGACATTATTATTATTATTATTAACTTATTTTTAAATGATTCATTAGCGGCTGCCTCAATTTATTTAAAATATTTTTAGATAGACTAGTCTACTATAAACTAATTAAATTATACATTGCACATTCATTAATTTCTATATTCATATCGTCTAATGTAAATAAAATTATTATTATGTGATTAAATTAATTTATAAATAACAAATTATTATGTGATTGAATTAGTTTATAAATAATATTTGTGTTATTTTTTATACAAAAAGCTCATACTCACTCTCAGTATCTCTTAAGAGTATATTTTAAATAAATTTATGTATCTACTGAATCCTTTGATAAGTATATAGTACTAAATAGCTTTTAGAAAGATATTTATTTTATTGCAGTAAAAGCCTTTTCTGTATGTTTTTCACATGTGAACGTATCTATTTTATTGCAGGAAAGGGACTTCCAGTGATGGATTTTCCTACAAGGCTACGTATTGCTTTAGGTTCTGCCAAAGGACTTGCTTACCTTCATGAAGATTGTAAGACATCTTCTCCTCCATTTCTTTTTTTTTTTTTTCTTTTATGATAACGAGCAACTGTATATCATGTAATCGCTATTTCTTTGTGGTATATGCACTATGCAGGTCATCCTAAGATTATTCATCGGGATATCAAAGCAGCTAACATTCTCCTTGATTTCAACTTTGAAGCCATGGTAATTACATTTGCTTTGAGGCCATTAATGGATCATAAACAGAAGAAGAATATGCTATAGCATATTGGTTTAATTAATAGTTATTTTGGTGTAGCTAATTTATATTGTTCTTTTGCTATCCATGCAGGTTGCTGATTTTGGATTGGCCAAGCTTTCTTCTGACAATCATACTCATGTCTCAACCCGTGTAATGGGTACATTCGGGTAACAAGCTATATTATTAATTCCTTGGTGTGTTTTATTTGAGGGTGTCTTCGGAGTTCATCTTTGAGTATAAGAGCTTTAAATAAGAAAATACTTATCTAAATCTTATTCATAACTTTATTTAATAATCAAATTAGTGATAGAATGTCATATATGTAAATTAATAATCACTTCAATTAGGTAGCAATATTTTATACTCTTCTAGTTAAGAATTTGAAAGTTTTATACTGAATTCATCATCAACATACCTTTTATTTTTTTGATTAAAAAAAATAAAATGATCAAGAAATTAGAAATAACCAAATTAGATTGAAACACCTTAGCTAATGATTTCTTACTCCTAAAAAGAAATGGAAGCAGAAATGAATTCTGTTAGGAAAAATTATTAAATTCTAATGAATTCCATTATGCTAATGCAGGTATTTGGCTCCAGAGTATGCATCAAGTGGCAAGTTGACAGATAAATCCGATGTCTTCTCATTTGGGGTCATGCTTTTAGAACTCATAACTGGAAAGAAACCTGTGGATCCTACAAATATGATGGAAGATAGCTTAGTAGATTGGGTTTGTATTTGTATATTATTAGTCAATTAATTTTGAGTAAATTTTTCACACCAAGAAATTCCATTTATAAGAACATTTGTGCATTGGATTCAACAGGCTAGACCACTAGTAAATGGGTCATTTGAGGATGGCAAATACGGTGAGTTAATAGATCCTCTCTTGGAGAACAACTACAACCGTGAAGAGATGCAGCGGATGATTGCTTGTGCTGCAGCCAGCATTCGCCATTCTGCTAGGAAGCGTCCAAAAATGAGCCAGGTATCTATCAGTATTTCATCAGTCCCAAGTCCGCTTCATAAAGCACAATACAGTAATACACTAAACAAATATCATCAATTGCAACAGCATAAAACTGTTACTATGTGTATTAAAAGTGTTGGCATTGGTATACGACAATGGTTTGGTAGCTGCTACATCTACTCTCGCTATTGTAGATAATTATTGCAAGAATTTGAATATCTTACTGTAGTGGTTATAATTTGAAATTGCTATTAATAGTGCCATATAATATATAGGCCAAAAGTGCAAATAGACTTCTAATCCTTAAATATGAGCTAAAAAGCACATTGGTCCCTAGCGAAACTTCCGACTAATTGGCTTAAATACAAAAATTTCAGGACATTTTGCACCCCAATTCTAAAATCAGTCAAATTAATGGTAATTGAATTTTGGACCATTTGCACACTGAAATATTCATACAAGAGCCGTTTGGACTGAGCCTTTAGTATGGAGTGCCCATTAGATCGAGTTTTACTTTATAGGCGCGGATGTGTCCCATGCCCCCTTTTAGGGTAAAATGATTCATCGTAACAAAGTTATGTATGTGTTTCAATTTGATATCTAACTTTTTTTTGTTTTATTTTGGTATTAAATTTTCAATTTTTGTTTAAGAATATAATATCCAAGTAATTTACAGTAAAAATATATTGACTTATATATTGGAATATGAGATCAAATAATATGTTAGCTACTAAATCAAATATCAACTCATAGATATATGTCACATCATCACTTATAATGACAAAAATATCTCTAAATTTCTAAAATTTTGAAATATATTTTTGTTAAATTGAGATGATGACATAACATGTTAAGTGATTTAATATTTGGGTATCTATATTAGAATATTTTCACCGAAAATTTCTTGGACACTATGTTATGAAACAAAAATTGAAAAGTCTAGTATTAAAGTGATAAAAAAAAAGTTTGGTATCAAATTAAAATAGATGCGTAACTTTTGGGACAAATGGAATATTATACCCTCTTTTCACCTCTAGCTGGCCAAAGTTTTACATCCTCTATTACCGTAACCTTTTTTTTTGTGGAACAGTTGTTGGATTTCCTAATTGAAGAATGCATTTCCTTTATTTATCTTGAAGTGAGACTAAATATAATTATTATTCTATATGAGCAACAGATAGTACGTGCTTTGGAAGGAGATGTATCATTGGATGACTTGAACGAGGGAACAAAGCCTGGTCAGAGCACTATCTTTGGTAGTTCAAGTGGAAGCACAGATTACGATACAAATTCCTATAATGCAGATATGAAGAAGTTTAGGCAAGTTGCATTATCAAGCCAAGAATTTATGAGCAGTGCTGAACTTGGAACGTCAAGCAATGATTCTCGAGATTTTTCTCCTACAGTAATTCGCAAGACCCACTTGTAAGCTTGATTCACTCGTTAGCTATATCAAAACAATCTTAGAGATTTATGAACAAGGGAAGAGAAAAATCTATGCATACCATCAATTTGTAATCATTGTTCTTAATTAATTCATTTATTTTCATTTGGAAATTTGTGTATGTTAAAAAGAGTTTTAACTTAGCAAGAGAGATTGATATAGGGAACAAGAAGATGATGTTTAATTGGATCTTTCACTAATGCAATTACTTTTTTTTTCTTTTCTTTCATCTTATGGATTTGTAATATTGATTATACATGAATCTCACATTCTAGGGCATATTTAGCATATTTTGCCTAATTAGTTGTTTGTATTGTTCTTATGCTATGATTGTTAAAGTTGTGGAATCATTTGGGTTTGTTTTCCCTCTTTCTTTTACTTGTAAAATTAGTCTTACTTGTACAAACATTTCAATGCACATTTTAATTCTCTCTCTCCTTAATTCATGTTATTATGATAAATATGCATTACATTTCGGTTGGATTTTAATTACTTGATGTGGCTACAGAGATTTAAAAAAAAGGTAAAAATCAATTGAAGTTGTCATTTAATGGACTCTCTCTCTCTTTTTATTTTCACAATTTTATAAAAAATCGGAGTCTGTTCTCAATTAAACTAGTTCAAGTCGGTTTGATTGCAGCAAGTATGATAATAATTAAGACATAACTAATGCATGATTGAAGGTGAAACTAGTTTCCTGAAAATCCCAAAATAACTTTTGTATAAAATTAGCATTCAACTTAGTTTCAATTTATGGATATTTTGTTCCATGTCATTTTAAAAACACTATTGTCCTTTTTTTTTCTTTTTTTTTTTTTTGCTACATTCACTTTAAGATTGCTATATAAATTTAAGATAGGTGAAAAAATTTTCAAAAATATGAAAAAGTATTTTTAGAAATAAAATGGGGGTAACTTAACCATAAATTAAAAATTATGTGCTAAATTGACTAAAAATTAATTTTTAGAACAAACTGATAATATATATTAAAAAGTTGGTGACCAAATTAATCAATTATTTGTCAAATTACTATAATTATTTACTAGGTAGTATTATATTAAGCAAAATGGGGAAAAAAAAAGAGCCAAATATACATTGTTTCGTTAACAGGTTTATAAGAGAGCCCACATTTAAACCCACAACGTGCAGCTTCCAAAACTATAGGGTAAGACCACGCTTTATTGGCACAAATTGGATGAATCATTGAGGGAAAAAAAAACCACTTTAGACGAAAGCAAACCTAACAAGGAGGTGTTGGTTGGTTGGTTAGCGATATCCTACAAAATTTTTAGAAAATAAAAGGAAAGTCATCCCTTCGTTCCATTAGCTAGGAATCATGGTCCCACATAAGTTTTTACGCAATCATTCTTATTCCTTTCATCATTAATTCAATTGGGTCTTTGGCCTTTTCATTTTCAATTTCATTCCATTATGTGTTTGGTACCTTATAATGACTGCATCCACTACTCAAAAGGACAACTATATATGTGACTTTCATCATTTATATATTGGAGAATATAATTAATTTAAGTCCACTCAATTCTATAGCTAGGCTAGCTTTATAGTACATTCAAGTACATAATTCTATATCTTCTAATTGATATTTCATATCATTTTGTTTATATCCTTTAGAGAGTTTTTTTTTAATTAAGAAAAAAATGGTTGGCTAAAGAATTTGCATGATCTTATGGGATGGGCATGCATTGGTTGGCTAAAGAAATTCAAAAAAGGAAAAATCCCCGTTGGAAAAATATTAAATTGAGAGAATGGTTTATATAAGAATTATCATTCCTAAGTGAGTAATTTAGAAGATTCTCTCTTGCATACATAAATGCATATTATGTAAATTTATAACCGAAACAATACTAATGTGTGAATTTGCAATTTGCGCACATAAATATCAAGCTAAATTACTATGGTATATACCCAATTTTTGTATTTTTATTTTTGAAAATTAAAGTATATGCCTTCGGGGCGGGTTAACTGTCACGTCCGTGATAAAAAGTCTTTTATAATGGTGTGTCATGTTGGCAACCAGAGTGGAATGTCGCTCTCATGACGCTTTATCATGCACACGACAGACATATAATAAATATTTTTTAAAAATAATAAAATAAAAATAAAACATTCATTTTAAAATAAAAAAAATATTTTTTTATTTAAACAATTATATAATTAACTAATATATTAAAATAAAATAAAAATTTTAATAAAAATCAAAAATCCTTGTTCCAGTGTGGTGCAGGAACGGGAGCTGTATTTTTTTCGGTAGGGATTGGGACAAGGTAGGGGAACGAAGGGAAATTTCCGGGTCGGAGAGAAAATGGAAAACTTCACCTCGAACTCATCTCGTTGTCATTCCTAGCGTTAATAGAGATTAATTCACAATTATTTTCCTCTCTCCTCCCACTATATGGACCAGTCTTTTCAAAATTAGAACAAAAATAAAAAGCAAATATTTCCTTTTTCTTGTTTCCAAAATCTCTATCAAGTGTATATGTAGCTCGACAAAGATTGCGAGTTTGGAATTTTGCCGTTTAATATCAACAAAAAGGACATGCAAAAGATCACAAAATGATATCACAATTTGTTTATGCCTGAAAAAAATATCATTTTGGATAATATTTCTTTCTTTTGATTAAATTATGATAGCTAGTTTTATTAGGATTAAAATGATCTATTTCTATCTAGTATTTGAATTAGATTAGTTTATTTCTTGTTGATGTGTGGCCTATTTCTAAACTTGAAATTTGTAATTATAGAGACAACTCAACATATAAATCAACCTAATTTTCCTTTTATCACTAAATTTATGTTGTATTTTTTAAACCTTTTTTCTAATTTTGTGACTCATTGATTATTGTCTTACGCTTGCTAAACTATTAGTTTCAAGATAATTCTCAATTGTTTGTCACGATCTTTATAGATACTAACCCTAGGACTTTGCTTGATAAACCTTATAAGTTCAATATTTATCTTGGCATGAATCTCAGTCCTTTAGGTTGAATATTCGAGAGTAAATAACTTGGTGACCACAATGGGAGTATTGCAATATATCAAATATCAAGAATCAACTATATGTTATAATGTTTGGAATTGATATTAAATGTTAAAAAAATATGTTTATAATTTTTTTGACATAATTGACTGATTTTTTAATTTTTTATAAATTAATTTTTTCAAACATATTTCTGAAAAAAAAATATCTCTATTTATCTACTTCTATCAAGAAAAATAATTTTTAAAACTAAAAAAATTAAAAATAAAATTATTTTCTCAAAATATTTTTTCGAAACTCAATCCCAAACAGATTCATATTATAGCTAAATTACTTAAGCTATAAGTCAATAAATTGAAAAAGGCAACATGTGACTTTAGAGATGCTTGCATGGTGTGAAATTCTCTAATGAACCAATTTACAGCAGTATCAGAAATTTGGTTATGTGGAAGATATTATGGATACTCTTTTGATGCTCTAGAGATTATGCCTTCGTACCAAGAAAAAGAAAAAATTGGCTATAATTGACCGATTGGTCGTTATCTAAAAAAAGTTAAAAGAGTACTTTTTCCTCTAACAAGATAAGAAATTCAATTCCGATGAGCCAACCTAACCAATTAAGTGTAACAAAAATAATAGTTGCGGTGGAATTAAAGAAAACGTGGCCATATTTTCATCAAAAATTTCCAAGTATATAGTTGCGGCTAAATTTGCATTAGCGTGTGTCTAAATTAATTATTTATTATATATATATATATATATATATATATATATATATATATATATATATATATATATATATATATATATATAATTAGCTTAAGAGGAAAACTGTTGGATGGAAAAAAAAAAAAAGAAAGAAAGAAAATAATAGGGCTTTAAAATTTATGAATAGAGAAAGAAGCCTCGGATGACAGGCTAGTAAAATAATTCTTTTCAGTTTAATTGTCGATTTGATTAATTAATAAAAATTTTCAATTTATCTCAAAAAATTACTAATAAAAAAATGAAAGCTGCTTTTGCAAAAAAAATTATACGATTTTTAATTTCTTAGAGATATATGATGAGATAATAAGAGTCATTTTTCTTTTAATTAGATATATCAAATTCAAAATTTAGATATAAAGTATTTTTAAAACTTGAGAGTGAATACTTTACTTTTTAATAAGTCTATGTGAATTCAGATTACTGGATAATTGAAATAAAAATAAAATAAAATAAAATCCTTCAGTGATTAGCTAATCAAAATGTATTTAAATTAACAACTTACAAATTCTAAGTGTGGAACAATGGATGGATCAAGTCTATTAAAAAAATATTTATTTTTAGAAATTCAATCAAATTTTTATTGCTCGAATAATAAAAGACAATATTTAAAATTTTTAAAAGTCAACTTTTAAAATTTATACTAGTTTTTATAAAAATTGAAAATCTCAATTTTTTATAATCAAAAGTTAGTTTCTAGATATTAAATACCTAACTGTTTTCAAAAATCATACCTAAAATAGCATTCTTTTAATTTTTTATTTGGCTCTGCCAATGTTTGATAATGAAAATATAGTTTATAATTAGACTCTAAACATATCAAATTTTTTGTTACTATCAGTGAAAATATACATATCTATAATTTAAAATTTTATATTCAACTTTTCTTATAATTAATTTGGACAAAAAATCAGATTTTATCTGTTTGATTTTATGTTTAATTAATTAATTTTGTTTTATATGGTATTTGTTATGATAGATTATAAATTATTTTATGTATAACATAATATATATATATATATATATATATATATATATATATATATATATATATATCATTTTATAAAATAAGTTGCAAAACAAGATAGACTTAGTTGTTGGCAGCTCTATCTTGTGGGAGCGTATAATGGAAGCAACCAAAAATCAAGCAAATTCCTCAGATCAAACAGAAAAAGTGGAAACAAATTCTTAATCTAAAATTAAGGATGTACCAATAATCAAATATTGTATTTATTTTTCTATAATTATTAGCAATTATTCTAGGATTCTTACTTAGAATAGCTTTTGAAAATGTGAATTTATTTTGTGATATACGATTTTATTGGATATAGCAAAACTTCAAAGAGTTGAGTAGTAATTCAATTTTTAGAATTTCCAAACTTTATCAAAGTATAGAGTGCCAAACAATTTTTTTGTCTTAACTATTCAGTATGGATTTGCGTAAAACGATTTCTCTCGTATTTTAAAAGTGTTCTATATTCATGCTTCAAATTTAAAACTTCTGATTAAAAGAGAATGAACTCTTACCATCTCAAGAGAAGTGTGAAACAATTTTTAAAGATAAGATTAGTAGTAAATTCATGTATTATGAGGGTTAATTTTATTTATAGTTCTTGAATTATCACTAGATAGTATAGAAGTCCCTGAATTTTAATTTATCACTTAAAAATCCTCAAAATTACCACTTTGTAATACAAAAATCCTTTTGACCTACTAATGCAAGTTTTACAGCTTTCATGCTTTGCTTAGTGTGTATGCCATGTTCAAATCCAAATGCTAATTCAAGCCTCTTGTTTTTCTTTTTCTTTGGGGTACTCATTTCATATCTTTGTGAGAAAATTTGATGGCTAGCAAATTTAACCCACTTGATACACTAATTTTTATTTTCATATTAATTTCTATCAACGCATAGGTACCATAATTAAAGGAGATCAATTTTCTATAATATTTTTAAGTTAATCTTTATATTACCATTAAAAGTAATGTTTTCATATTTTGTCTGTAAATTGAAATTTTAAATCCCTAAATTTTAGTAATTTATACTATAGGATTGTTCCAAAACTATATTTTTATTCTGTTAACACGAATAAAATAAAATATTGTACCCAACATTAAATATTGCTTAAATGGAAGAAGAGTTTAATCTTAAAGAGAGAAGAGAGATAGAAAGTTAATTTGACAGGAAAAAAAGAGCTAAGTACAAATAACTTTAAAGAGAGAAAGATTCAATTTTTTTTTCGTTTATTTCCAATAGCATATTACGTGAGAAAGAGGGTTGACACTTATATTCCAGCATAACACATACACAACGTATGAAATCTACAAAAATTATATTAGCAAATTATAAGAATTTTTATATCACAAAATTATACATGTGAGGATTTTTAAGCACAAATTAAAATTTAAGAATTTTTAAGTTTTTTTGTGAAAGAGGGCTAAAAAATCCATATTACATAGTACTACTTCGAGGCCAAGAAATACCAATATAATCCTTAAAAAGAATACATCTAATTTTAGCTGGAGGTTTCTACCATTGATGCAAACAGAAGCTAAACCAAAATCCAAGTTAGCAAGGGCATCTACATCTCTATTTGTCTCCCGATACACATGAATCATTTTAACTTCCCACTCATACTCCATGAGAATCCAACTCTTCTCTAAAATTTCTTGCATTTATCCTTAATTTGGCACAACTTGAGAAGTAAACAACCACTTTGTAATTCGTAGAACACTGATCCAAACCTATCTCGAACAATTTTTTTATTATTTATATGTCCCTTCTTAAATCTAAAGTCTTTTGTGGCAGGAATGGGACGGGATCAGAGATAAGGCGGAATTTTAAGGAGCAGTAGTGGATAGGGCCGTTCAGCCCATGAATTTGGACTAGAACTCCAATTTTAGGCTTGAATCGGCATGTAACTGTTGGAGAGTCGGTTTGACTGGTTATATATAACTAGTTGTACATATTTGCTTCTTGGAAGCCCAAGAAATGGTGTCTTCCCCTAATGTAAATATCCAGCCAGTTGTTGACTTATTATCACTAACACTAGTCGTCCAACTAGCATCAGTATAACTTTCTAAAATTGAAGGAAATTTGTTATAAAATAATGCTAAAGAACTAGTCTTTTTAAGATATCCAAGAACTCTAACTATTGTTTTCCAATATTTGACACTTGGATTAAGAGTAAACCTAGAAAGCTTGCATATGGCAAATGTTATGTTCGACCTTGTACAATGCATTGCATACATTAAACTACCAATTGTACTTATATAGTCTAATTAACTTTTAGACCTACCAGCATTTTCTGTTAATTTAATTGGAACATTTAATGAGGTGTTAGCTTCTTTATTTTCCAAGTGATTAAACTTGGATAAAACCTTATCAATATAGTGAAATTAACACAAAGCAAAACCTCCACTATGTTTCTTAATCTTTATCCTTAAGAAAGTATATTTTCCCATATATGTCATTTTGTCATATCTTTCATTTTAAATTGAGAAAATAGATACTTCTTAGTATCATTCACTCCTTTTATATTAGTTCCAATGATTAATATATCATCTATATAAATATACAATTACTTCATAGTCTTTAGTAAACTTAGAATAAATGCATTTATTTGCTCCGTTATGTTTGAAACTATTTGAAAGAATTGTACTATCAAATTTTTATGTCATTGTTTAGGAGCTTGCTTTAAACCATACAATGATTTAACCAATTTACAAACTTTCTTTTCATTACCAGGAAATATAAACCCTTCGGGTTGTTCCATATATACTTTATCATCCAAATCATCATTTAAAAATATTGTTTTTATATCCATTTGATGAATATATAAATTATATATGGATGTTAAGGTAAATAACATTCTTATAGAAGTAATTTTTATCACTGGTGCATATGTATCAAAATAATTAATATCTTTCTTTTGCTTGAATCATTTCACTACTAACCTTGCTTTAAAGATTTGTAACGAACCTCCCATATTAAATTTTCTTCTAACACTCACTTGTACCCAATGGGTTTAAAACTAGATGAAAGATCTACTAATACCTATGACCCATTTGCTAAAAGAGAATATATTTCATCATTAATAACTTCCTTTTAAAAACTGGAATTTTTTATAGTCATAGCTTCACTATAAGTCTTTGGATCTTCATCCAAGTTTAGAATCATGGATATTTTATTTGTTACTTCATTTATACTTCTTTCAACTAGGAAGAATCTCATTGATTGTGAAGAAATATATTCTGATTCTAAACTCTTTTCTTTTTAAGCCTTTTGACTTTTCCTAAGTTCACTAGGAGGCTCCAAAGTTTTTCTTTTACCATTCAAAGAAGAATTAGAATGAAGACTAGTGACATGAGTTAAATTTCCAGCACTATCATTTTCTCTTTATGGATTACCACTTGAATCATTTAGAAATCTAGTTTTAAAAAATTCAACATCCCTAGACTCAATGGTAACATTAGAGTCTATATTCAATATTTTATATGCCTTAGAATTTTCAACATATCCCACAAAGATTCATTTAAGAGTTTTTTGTCCTAATTTAGTTCTTTTAAGATCAGAAACTTTATAATATACTAAATAACCCCACACCTTAAGATAATCCAAATTCGGCGTTCTACATTTCCATTCTTCATATGGAGAAGTCTCTGATTTCTTTAAAGGTATTCGATTATGCACATGACATGCACTTAATAATGTTTCTTCCCATAGATTTTACTGGTAGCTTTGCATGCATAAACATAACATTTAACATATATACTAATGTTCTATTCTTTCTTTCAGCCAAACCATTTTTGTTGTGGAGCATATGGTACACTTGTTTGATGAATTACATCATTTTCTTCATAATAATTTGAAAATTCAATTGAGAAATATTCACTACCCCTATCACTTTGTAGGATTTTGATTTTCTTTCCCTATTGATTTTCAACCCACAATTTATAACCTTTAAACTTCTCAAATGCTTGATTTGATTTCATTAAGTATACATGTGTATATCTTGAATAATTATCTAAGAAAGTTATAAAATATCTATTTTCTCATCTTGTTAAATGAACATTCAATTCACAAATATCAAAATGGATTAATTCAAGCAAATTGGTTGACCTTTCATTCTTTGGAAAATATTTCTTAGTCATTTTTTCTTGTACACATATTTCATATATTTCAAAGTTTTCATTTGCACATGAAATTAATCAATGCTTAATCAGAAATTTAATTGACTTAAAATTCACATGTGATAAACGTGCATGCCATAAGTTTAAAGGAGACTGAAGCAAATAACTAGAAATATCAATTTTATTAATATTTAATTTGAATATACCATCACATGAATAACATTGTCCTACAAATATACTATTTTTTGATAATATTAGTTTTTCAGCCTCTAGGACAACTTTCAATCATTTTTTGCATAACATGCTAGTTGAGATCAAGTTCTTTCAAATATTTGGAATATAAAGAACATTTATCAAAACTAATCTTTTTCCCGGAGTGAATTACAACTCTATAGTTCCCTTTCTAAGCATTCTAGTCGTATCATGATTCTCCATTAACACCTTATTATTTTTTCCTATCTCTTCATATGTTTTAAACATATTTTTGTTATTACAAACATGGACAGTCGCATCAGAATCATACCACCAATCATTGGATTTTTCAATTGTTGTCATGTTGCATTCGGTAACTATAATAATTTTAAATTTAGCAACCATGACTGTAATATCATTTGGACTTGGTGGATGTTCAACAACATTGACATTTATTTTACTAGCATTTCCTTTAGTCTTTAACTTTTTACAAAATTGACATTCCTTTTTGAAATGTCTCTTCTTACCACAAAAGTAACAAGTTTTATTCTTTTTATTATTTTTGAGGAATCATTTGAAGTTTTTGAATATTTCCTTTTATTCCTTGAGTTATTTCCTCCTTTCTTTGTATTATACTCAACATTGTTCGCTTTTGAACCATAAAGCAAACCTTTTCTCACGGTTATGAGTTTCTTCTTCAATCAGAATATGTTTTATAATTTGATCAATAGTGAAATGTTAAGAAGTATGCAACCATTGTTTTCTATAATCATTCCAAGTGGATGATAATTTTGCAGTAATAATAGTCATTTGAAGTTGATATGATACTTTCATTTTTAAATCTTTGAGTCTAGAAACTAGGACAAGTAACTCATCAACTTGATCCATGATCGACTTATTGTCTACCATTAGAAATTCAAAAAATTTCATACAAATAAATATATTTATACCTTGCTTTTCCGAAGTATATTTATTCTCTAGTACATTTCATATTTCTCATGGGCCTTTATAGAGTGGAATAAGTCATAAATCGATGCGAAAGAGCATTGAGAATATAACCTCTGCATCGAACTTCATCTTCTTCCCGTTTTCTCCTTCATACATTGATTTCTTTAGATTCATCATCAGTTGGTTCAAGAATGGTGAGAATATTTCTACAAATAAAATAAGCAACACCTAATTCGGTTAATAAGAAAAAACAACTTGTCTTTCCATCTTGTAAAGTTTGTCCCATCAAATCGGTCTAAACAAAATGCAATCGAGTTGGAACATCTTATTGAAAATGGACTTTGATTCAGTAGCCTCCATTGATTCCAACATATCCTTAATATTGTTAGAAAAATTTTTAATGTACAATGAAGATTGATTCAAAATTTGTATTGATCGTGTAGAACACTCTCTGTAAAAAAATATTTTTTCCACTAAATTATTGATTAGGTTTATAAAAATTTTCTTCTAAGATAATTGAAACAAAACTAGAATTAATGAATAGAAAAATCAATAAATTCTCTCAAAAACTTATTAAAGAATAGTATAGAAAATTGAAATTTGATTGCAAAAAATGAAAATGAAAAAGAAGAAAAGTTATATATTCATTTATGATGTAAAACATATATTTATAGGTTACAAATGATCATTCTTGAAAGACATGATATTTAGAAATAGATACAATAGTTTCTAAGTTTTAGAAACTACCAACTAGTCATTATACCACTGTCAAGCACGCGATGTCTCCTCGCGTGTGTGACAATGAACTGCTAGTGTCTATCTCCTCGCCCGTGCGACAGTTGGCTATTGTTGCCCATTACGCTTGCACAATAGTGGGCTTCCTTCCCTGTCTTTTAAAAAAAATGTAGCAATATGAAAATATTAAACTAAAAGGAATTAATTAATTTCTTTTTAATACCCGAATGCTCAAAGTATCAATGTTTAATATTTAAATATATATCAAATTTGAAACTTACTTTCAAAATTTTTTACCAACTAAATTTAATTTGTTTGATGTAAAATTCTTTATAAATCCGTATAATTTTTCTTTACTTTTTCTATGTAAGATAAATTTATCGTATCAGATTATTATTCAATACTAGCTACCATCGTGGCTGTACAGGACACCCCCTCCACAAAGCCAGACCCCAATTTCCCCCTAACGCACCATCCATATTGAGTTTAGACCAGTCTCGCAAGGGACAATCCCACCTAATAAGCTTACTTTGTCGTTTAGGCAAATCAGATGCCACTTCCTCAATTTTACTCCGAATAACTACATTGAAATTTGTCTGCTGCTTAACCCAAACAACTCGCTGATCAGAAGGAAAAAGTATGCAATGGAAGGCTGGAATCGTGGTTCAGCTCCTCATTGTTCAAAAAGTCTTGCCCAAAATTTTTCGACAGACACCCATCTCGCATAACATGAGCGGTTTTCTGGAAAACCGAACACAAAGAACACTCCCATTAACCGTGAAGCACCGCCTTATCCGTTCCACATCAGCCGTAATCTTCTGATGCGCCATTAACCAGATGAAGGTACATATTCGTCGCGGAACCTTAAGACGCCAGAGGAGTTCCCAAAGCTTAGAGGGAGAAAACCCAACACCATTCATAGCGGCCTTTATAATTTTAAGTTATACGGTGATAAGTTCTGCAACCAATAAAATTAATTTTGTATACTTTTATTGATTTAAGTTTTTATTTTTTATTTATTTTAAGTTTTCAACTTTAAGGAAGAAGTGACAGGAAGAGCATTTTCGTAAATTTTGGGAATATCAAGGGCAAAGGCTAACTACTTACTTACCGAACCGCATGCATCACCATTCAGAGATGGCTAGCCAGTCCCTCCCACTTTTAGAGTCAGCTTGCCTTGCTTTCTCAGCGCTTTCTCTTCTCCTTCTTAACAAACGCAGTGATTTTTTTTGTTTTCCTTCTTTTTTTCTTTATTGATACTAAGAGATGTGGCGATGCGTGGCTCGTGGCCTTCGCCTTCCTTCTTCTTCTTCTTCTTCAAGGAAATCGATCTCTAATGGCTCTCTTAGATCTCTCGTTTCCAGATTTTTCTATACTGAATCGGTTTGTCTCTCTCATTCCTTCTCTTTTTTCCTATTCCAATATAAACCCATTTCCGATTTTGAAGGAATTTTTAGGGTTTTTAATGGGTTTGCTTTGTTTTTTTTATTTCAATTCTTATCTCTGTCTTTTCCCTCATTTCTCTGCCTGCTTTCTGTTATTGTATTGATTGTAACGAGAAAAGGTAAAAGTGACGAAATCCTTTCAATTGTTTTAGTAGAGATGAACTTGTGGGTAGTGTTGGAAAAAGTATTACAATTTTATATCTAATGATTGGGTACCTTCCTTGTTTCGTCGTAATTAAGCCAGAAGTTTGTGATTTTTCTTTCTTAGGTCTTTTCCTGTGAAATCTATATGTTATATAGCAATCATTTATCTTTCATTGTCTAAGGGCTTTGAGCTGGTTAAACACTTTTTGGTTAAGAAGTTATATTTGGTTTTGGTTTTGGTTTTGGTTTTGTAGGGAGGCCGATCCTCATACACCATTGTCGATCATACATATGATGCAGTAGTTGTGGGAGCAGGTGGTGCAGGGTTGAGGGCTGCCATAGGACTATCAGAGCATGGATTCAACACTGCTTGCATTACCAAGCTTTTCCCAACTCGTTCACACACTGTTGCAGCTCAGGTAGGAATTTAGATAATTGATAATTTATTCATATGTTTATCTGGATGGTTGGATCTGCATTTTGGTTTCACGAAGTCATTCATATTCAATTCTTCTTTATGGAATTTTGTTAAGAGTTCCTGGATTATTAGTGTTATCATGCGTGTGGAGGATCCATATTTTCACTCGTAATTAATTCCCATGAAGCATGATCAAGGCATGCGGCTTCTTTGTGTGTAATTGGTGGATCATACATGAGGGCATCTGCTCCGTCTTTTCTGTTTGATTTTTCTAATTAAGTTATCTGTGGGATTGGGCATCATTATTCCTGTCTGACCTTCATTATCCCCAAATAAGCAACTCAATACAAATTCTGGACATTCTGCACTGTTTTCGTCTCACATGTAACTAATAATTTTAGGGCAAATGCTGCAGGGTGGCATCAATGCTGCTTTGGGAAATATGACGGAAGATGATTGGAGATGGCACATGTATGACACTGTCAAGGGAAGCGATTGGTTAGGTAAGACAACTTTTCAAACTTGGAATTGAACTTTATTACTTACAGATTGGAAAAATGGGAACCTGAGAGAGCATGAAGCAATTATCTTGCTTTGTTGAGATGGATGGTTTTGTTGAAATGTCTTTTTAGTTTTGCTTTTCTTTTTTCTTTTTTTCCTTTTTGTTTATTAGATGATAAATTGGTACAGCAGCGTAGAGCAATGCCATTGTCTTGGTTTCTCATGTATTTATTGAAATGATTCTATGTGCAATAGAATGGCCACCTTCATTTACTTCCCAGTCTGAAATGTACTTTTATTTTCGAGCGACAAAGCTTTTGTTCTATGGGCTATGAACTTCAAACTATTTACATTCTGATGCTTCTCTGTTGTATAACTTTTTTTTCTTTTGGTTTTTCCTTGAATGTTTTACTTTACTGTACACTGATGTCCAAGGATATTTCCACAGGAGATCAGGATGCTATTCAATACATGTGCAGAGAGGCACCAAAGGCTGTCATTGAACTTGAGAACTATGGTTTACCATTTTCTCGAACAGAAGATGGACGGATTTATCAACGTGCATTTGGCGGTCAGAGTCTGGATTTTGGGAAAGGTGAAACGAATTGGAAAACCAGTCAATCTCTTAGTTGCATGATTTATCTGTAGCTTTCTGATGTTGGGTTCTCAATAATGTATTTGCTATAGGTGGACAGGCATATCGCTGTGCATGTGCTGCTGACCGAACTGGGCATGCACTCCTGCATACTCTTTATGGTCAAGCTATGAAACATAATACACAGTTTTTTGTGGAATATTTTGCTTTGGACCTGATAATGAATAGTGACGGTATGTTTAATATGCTTTGCACCACCATGATTAATTGTTAGGTGACATGAGACTGTTAGAGAGCTAGATATATAATTTGCCTTAGGACTGAATTTCTTTCTTTGTCTTCTGTGTCCTATAGGTTTTGATATGATTTTGATTTGACCATCATGAAATGTGTACGGGCATATTATGTGTGTTTAAGCCCCCAGATGCATGTCTTTAAAACCATCATGCATGATCCTAAAGAGTTGGTCAGAAGTAGGGGAAATTCTGTATTCTTAATAATTGGTCACTGCAGCAGAAAAATTGTTTGGGACTAAGAGAGTCCACTCATGCACTCATAATTAGTGTGTGGACATATAATTCATGCTTTCATTGCACAAGCAGGTTTGAATTTCAGTATTTAGGAAGATTTGGAAAATTCAATGGCTAAAATCTGAGAGTTTCATGTTAAGTAGAACTATAACTGTGTCTTTGCATTGTAATTTACTCTGCAAAGCTGGGGTTAGCTTGGATGGTGTGGAGGTTTCAGAGACTGCAAGCTCTATACAAAGGGAGTGGATGCCATCTTTAGATGATAGCAGGATGTGTGAAATGGAGAAATGAAACAGAAGTCCTATACCATTGCAAAAGATTAGCCAAGTTGGAACAGTAGCCTTTTGAGATTGTAATTTAGTCAACTATGTTTTATGCTATTGTGTTAGGTGGTGAAGAAACCATATAGAAAAAAAATTGTTTTGATATGTGGAGAATATAAGGATTATATGGATAAAAAATGAACATATTCTCTAGAAGGTGTATTAGAAACAATTCACTTACAGACTCTGCAATAAGTGTAGGAAAATGATACAAAAGGCGAAACCTGATAATTTTTACATGTTTTGCCACTGGCAAGTTTGTTCACTATGGAAATGCAGTCACCTAATGAAATCTAGTGGTTTTTCCTTTATATAGGAGTATAAGAGGAAAAGGAAGTTACAAAAATATCCCCCCACTATCAGAATCTCCTCAGCCAACAAAGCTATACTGTGCCACAGGGGATAAATTGATGGGCTAGAATGAAATGTTGGATTATATGCACCCAGGGGTTTTGCATTTGGAGAAGCTTCAACCTCCCTTCATCTTGAAATTGATGTACAATATTTCTATGAATATGAGATGCTGTCTCACTAGGTGGAAAGTGGCACCGATTGAAAAGAAAAGGAAAGAAAGAAGGAAAAAAGCCAAAGGTTTAGAATGGAGATTGAAGTTGTTGGATGATTACATCATGGATCATTCATTGTTATAAAAAGCTGGAGCCCTTTGATGCTGTAGGAGATGAAAAAGCAAGTAGGCAGCCCAACTTGACATGAGGGAATGTAGTGAAAAAAGGATTTAATTGGCCCAAGTCTTTACGAAAAGGCAGTCTGAAACAGGGTAGAATGGATGAAAAGAATCTATTAACTAACCTGTTCAAATTTGGGATTGAGGTTTATTTGAGTTGAGTTTGGCAGCTAGCTTATTGGATGAATGTCCTTGTATTAATTCATGGTATTCATATACCTCTCTAATGTTTATTTTTGTATTTTTCTAATTCTCATCTCACATTATGTCAATCATAGATATTTATCTTCTTATTTGTCTTCTGTTGAGGTATGCTTAGCTGAATCAAAATTCAGCCTTCGTTGCAATGTTGTTATTTCTATAGTAGCATATTGTCCGTATACAATTGGCTTAGTTGGGGCCATTCCCTCAATGAAAATATTATTTTTGCTCTTTGTTCGCTTGGAGGTTGCATGTGTAGGAGGTTGCATGTGTATAAAATTTACTGAAAATTGGCATTCAATATAAAGGTAGTTGCCAAGGAGTAATTGCATTGAACATGGAGGATGGAACATTACATCGGTTCCGTGCTGCTTCAACAATCCTGGCTACTGGGGTACTATATTCGTAGCTGATTTTATCTGATTTCATATACTTGAAAAGAGATTTTCTTGTTGCGTTTGGTCTATA
Organism: Triadica sebifera; assembly: GCA_023653625.1. Classification (NCBI taxonomy): domain Eukaryota; kingdom Viridiplantae; phylum Streptophyta; class Magnoliopsida; order Malpighiales; family Euphorbiaceae; genus Triadica; species Triadica sebifera. The sequence goes on from CM042905.1 coordinate 31,560,108, forward strand.
TTTATATTATCTGTTTCTTTCAGGGTTATGGAAGAACATACTTCTCTGCAACCTCAGCTCATACATGCACAGGAGATGGCAATGCTATGGTCGCTCGGGCTGGGCTACCTCTCCAGGTTTGTAGTGTTTCATAGTCTTAAAGTGAGTCTATATGTAGGAGTTGTCAGAAATATACATATTTCTTGATGCATTCTTTATGCAGGATCTGGAATTTGTTCAATTCCATCCTACAGGCATATATGGCGCTGGCTGCCTAATTACTGAAGGTTGATACTGTACTCTCCTTTTCTGCAACTTGCTACTTTATCCAATCAGTTGATTATGAGTCTGGTGTACTACATGTTGAAATTCATCCTCATCTTTTCTGCAAATCTAAGGATCTCGGGGCGAAGGCGGTATTCTAAGAAATAGTGAAGGTGAACGGTTTATGGAAAGGTATGCTCCTACAGCAAAGGATCTTGCATCAAGAGATGTTGTTTCAAGATCTATGACCATGGAGATTCGGGAGGGGCGTGGTGTAGGTATAATCCTTTTCCATGATTAGATATTTTCATCTTGTAGGAGATAATTTTATTATAGTTTTATTTAATATTGAGATCTCTATTTATTAGTTGTCGTACTTATTGCTTAAAGCATTGAGTTGATGGGTTTTCAGTCTTGAATAATGTATCTAGATGTCGAACAACTGAAAAAGGTTTCTGGTTTTAGTTTTACAAGAATGCTATATTTTTGTTTCATTTATGATGTTTCTGTAGCAAGAAATGTTTATGCTGTTTATTTGTGCTCTTTTCTAAGTTATTTGCACAACTACCTGTCTGTTGCATAACAATGTGCTGATAAAAATTCTTTTAACTTTTTTTTGGAGCTATGCCATTCCTCGTTTCTTACATCAATAGTATTTTTGCATTTAAAGCAAGGTTGATGTGTTTTTTCCCGACAGGACCTTTGAAGGATCACATCTATCTGCACTTAAATCACTTGCCTCCAGATGTACTGAAAGAGAGGCTTCCTGGTATTTCTGAAACCGCTGCCATTTTTGCTGGTGTGGATGTTACAAAGGAACCTATCCCTGTTCTACCTACAGTGCATTATAATATGGGAGGAATTCCCACAAATTACCATGGGGAGGTTAGTGACATATGTTAAAATCTTTTATTACTAGTATTTACATTTATGACCAATTTTAGGCTTCATATTAAGAGAGACATGAGAGTAGTTGAAACTGCGGATACTTTATGATGAATATTATGCTTCCAAGATAGTGTTTAAGGAAACAAAACAATAAATGAGTGAGAAGTCTTCCCCCCAAAATGAAATGATACAATGACGTTTTGATTCCATCATTCTTATAAAGTATAAGAAACCTAGTATTGTCCGGTCTTCAAGGTCATGCTTTCTTAATTTATATGCTTATTCATTCTTCAGGCAGTTACAATTAAAGGCAATGATCCTGATACTGTAGTTCCAGGACTGATGGCTGCTGGTGAGGCAGCCTGTGCATCAGTTCATGGTGCCAATCGACTTGGTGCAAATTCTCTGCTTGACATTGTTGTTTTTGGTCGAGCTTGTGCAAATAGAGTAGCAGAGATCCAAAGACCAGGTTATAGCTAATGAACTAGGAGAATCTAATTCCCTATTTAAAAGAAGTGCGAGAATTTACACCTTTGGTTCCAACTTTGCAGGAGAGGAACAGAGGCCTTTGGAGAAGGATGCTGGAGAGAGGACAATTGCATGGCTAGACAAATTAAGGAATTCAAATGGATCAATTCCCACTTCAAAAATTCGGTTAAATATGCAGAGGGTAATGCAAAATAATGCTGCTGTTTTCCGCACACAAGAAACATTGGAAGAAGGTACTTTAATTTACATCAGTTGATATTATTCTCCTCAAAATAGCTAACTCCCTAGCTTTGTGGATGTTTTTTTAATGCAAGTATTGTGGATGTTTGTGCTGCTTCCCTCTTTTTACCCATGTTCTTCTGTAAGCGGTCATTGATGCAGTGGTGAGCTTTCTGCTCTCTGTGACTGGAACTTGATGGGTTCAAGTAGTGAAAATAGCTTTTTGCAAAAATAAACATTGGTTACCATTCCCCATCCTTCACAAAGTAGGGAGTCTTGCGCACTGCAGGCACCTTTTTTGTTTCCCTTATTTCTCTCCTATCCCACCTCCCAGCTCTTCTTTCCTCCTTCCTTTTATATTCGGGTTAACTAAAGGCCAGTCCTCTTACTCCAATCACCTGCTTGTGTAGTTGCTTGACTATACACTATTGCAATCCTTAATTGGTTGGCTAGTATTTGCATATTTCTCCGTATGGGCTGCTTCCTCCTACCATGTTGCTACTGCAGGTTGTCTGCTGATTGACAAGGCATGGGAAAGCTTTCATGATGTGAAGATTAAGGATAGAAGTTTAATATGGTATGTAATTGAGGAGTTTAATGATCAAATCATTTTTTTTTTCTGACTGGACTATTGAATGAGCTTACATCCTGGTATCTTTTGACAGGAACTCTGACTTGATAGAGACGATAGAATTGGAAAATCTTTTGATAAATGCCTGTATCACAATGCATTCTGCTGAGGCCCGGAAAGAGAGCAGAGGAGCACATGCCCGTGAAGACTTTACTGTGAGTCTGGGTCTATTTTCAGTTATTGATATTTTGCTCCAAGTTTTCTTGTAATAAATTAAATTTCGTTTTGTTCTGCAGAAAAGAGATGATGAGAATTGGATGAAGCACACTTTGGGGTAAGTTTTATTTCCACTGAACCAGAAATTTACATAGATTTGAATCTAGTTATAGTCCTACTGTTGCCAGAATTTTGGACTTTGAAACGAGCAAATTTGTTTCTTATAGAATGGCATTGGATCTGGTTTCAAGTTGTTTGATATCTTTCTAGAACAAAATTTTTAATTTTTGACATGGGGTGAGGCTTTGTGCCATTTAAGTATTTAAGGCCTAATAAAAAAATTTCATGAAATTTGGCATGTTTTACAAATATATCCAATTCTGTTGTAATAGGGTTTTTGCTTTCTGGGAGTATTGTAACTGTTGGAGAATTGAATTTAGTTATTATTTTTCTTAATGATTATACCTGTCAAGTTTGTCACATGAGCTCCTACCGTTTTTAATGGCCTTGTATCCCTCTGGCGTGGCATTTTAGAGCTATTGTTGGGGATGGAGAAATCCAGATAGACTGAGGGCTGTGATAAATGGGTTGTTAGTAGTTTTAGGCTGTGATAAGTGGGCTTGCTAGTAGTAACTGCTAAAGTGAATTTACATGCGTGAAGCCAGTAGAATATCTGGGGATCATGGTTGATTTTCTTTGGTATTAAATTTTATTCACATAGATTAGTTCATTTGATTTGGCAGATATTGGGAGAATGAAAAGGTCCGACTCAATTACAGGCCAGTACACATGAACACATTAGACGATGAGATTGAGTCATTCCCGCCTAAAGCTCGTGTTTACTGAGATGCATTTGGCCATTGAAGAACTGGGCATGGAATGTGGGAATAGTTTTACAAGGACACAAAAACCCCATTACAATAATAAGCTTGCGGATGCAATACAATGCAGTAGGAATACTATAGAGCATTCTGGAGATAAATCATTGCTCTCAGCAATGTCAAAGATTGAAGATAACTGCAAATCATACTCATGAAAGTATGGAGATAATTTAAGTGACTTATCTGATCAGTCCTTTTTCCAGAACTGTTGATATAATAATTAATTGCTGCTTAATAGGGAGGGTGAATGTCTCGTATTTGTTTATTGATCTCCAATCATCCCATATGATATAATAATGGAAGATGATGAATCTTGTTCCTTAATGTGTACATGTATTTCATTCCATGGCTCAAACTTGGATCAGTTTACTGATTTTTGGTGCGACAAATTGATCGAAATTTCACTTGTCGCTCTAACAAATAACTCGTTTTCTTTTCCCTTTTTTTTAGATTGTATTGTTTAAATTTTTTAGACATTATTGATGCATTTTTAAATGAAGAAAAAAACAAATAAGTAAAACTACTATGTTTATTAGAAAGATGCATTAACAACATGATATGCTTGGGTGCTTCCAAATACATGAGAATACGACTTGATAAACCCAGAAAATATATAAATTGAATTTTACATTCCAAACAAATTGGAATATAACTTAATAAACTCACAAAAACTGTTTGCCTGAGAGTTATAATTCGAGGGAACAAATTACATATAAGTTAGAGATTTTAATAAATTATAGGTAAAAATAAATTTTCAAAAAATTAACAGTTTATCTCAAAAAATGTTGTTTAAAATAACAGTTAAAAATATTGGAATTTGAATGTATTAGTTATCCTGGTAACAAGTAGAAATTCTAAATATTTATAAAATGTTATTAGACTGTATATTAAATTTTAAAAAAAAATATAAAAAAAATCTCAAATATAGAAAAATCATATAGTATACTGCATTTCAATGTTTGAAATTCATATAGTGTCAAATGAATGGACATTATTTCAAATTACAAGAAATATACTGTTTATTTTTAAAAATTTATTTCTGATTGTAATTTGAAAAATCTAAAGAAATAATTTTATGTAAGGAAAATAAAATAAATTTATTAAATTGGAATGAAGGGAGTACCATTTTTACCATCTCATCGTATGTATTTTCATTTGGACTCTCATGAAATTTTGCCGTTTTTTCTTCCAATCATTTTGAAAATAAAGGCATCAACGGGGGGCTAGAGGGATAAAAAGAATAAGGTTTCGTGAATATTGTTGGGAATTCAACAGCTAACTTCAATATGCAGTTGGATGAAAATGCATATATCGAGATGGAAAATTCTATTCAATTTATAGTCTTCATGGATTTTTACAAATGAAATTATTCTGTCTCCAATATATCCCCTCAAATCAAGTGTTATCATTTTTCTCGATTTGATTGTAGATCTTTCGTTAAACAGAATTTATTAATGTAAATTTAATATTTTTGCTTTTTGAACTATAGCTCGTGTTAAATCTTTCATTTGCAGAAGTAACACTGGATTTTCATTGTTATGCTGTGATTCATTTGACATTTTTATGTATGTATTGTTTGTGCATATTATTAATAAAAATACATTTATTTATTTATTTATTCAAACAACTTGGATAGATTGATGACAGAAAGTGAAGTCCTTAACTTTTAAAATGGCTAATAAAAATCAGTTGCAGCAAATCGCTAATACCACATTTCAAAAGTAAATAATTTTCGTTTTTGTTTTTCTACAAGGATTAAGAAAATGATTGAATAATATTATTTTTACATAAAAATACTTTTAGTTAATTAAAATACCCTCGACCAATTCTCTAAATATTTTCAAATTATTTTCTCTCACTTTATGACAAAGTTGGAAAAAATTAATTAATAGTATATTACTACATTGATTTCTTAATGAAAACTTAAAATGGGACAGAAATAGAAAAACAAAATTGAATACTTGAAGTAAGACGGAGGAAGTAGTATAATAGCAAATCTGTTTATTTTTATAATTAATGCATTAAGATTTTTTATTTTTAGATTTTTTTTTTCTCATCATCAACCAATCATAAGTGTTTGATGTTGAATTGAAAAAGTGATTATGTAAGCTTAATACATTAATTGAAATTAATGAACCACAAGCAAAAAAAGATACTAATTTCTCCTTCTTTTTATTCTAATTATTTTTTTTTTAATTTGGTGTGATATTAAAATCACAATTCATTCATAAATACAGCATTTATTTCACAAATAAAAAGAGCATTATCATTTTTAAAAGGCTAAACACATACACAACCTTCATTATTCGTTTGTTTTTGCCATTTTGCTTCTAAAATTATTTAGATGCAAACGAAATTTCAAGCGCATAAAAAAAATTTTGTTTTCCAATTTAATTAATTTTTATATTATTTTATAACAGTAAAATGGCCTCCTTTTAAAATCCAAAATCCCCAAATGCCCAAACTTTAAAGAACAGAAGAGCAACCCTAGAAAATACTTTTGATTATCACAGCAAGAAGTAGGTAAACTCAGTTTAGAAATTGCAATATAACGGATAATATCGGTGAGAAGCGCGAGAAAATCACGAATGGTGGTTGAAAATCTTTTAACAAATTAAGATATAATTGATATTATGTGCCATTGTTAGTTGAAAGCTTATGTGAAAGTATCTTGGACACATGCAAATCAAGCGAGATCTTTTATGGATGTCAGAACTATGGGGTAGGGTATTTGACTCATGTTTTAAATTTATTCTCTTTTTTTATCAATTTCATTCTAATTGGTAGTTTTCTGCCCAAATAAGTATGTATGTAGTGATATGATTTTGTTTTGTTGTAGTCATATGGAATGACTTCATCCTGAAGCTAACAAGCAATCAAAACTTTTGATAATGGGTTGTTGAGAAGAATTAAAGAACATGAAGAAGAAGAAGAAGAACCTGAGAAATTTACCAAGTCAAGCACAGGTGGAAGTAGAAAATTTTTATGAATTTTTTTTTTTTTATCATAATTGTTTTAGTGCTATGGAACGATGATAGTATGAGGCTTATGTAACTTAGTTAATAGTAGTGAGTTGATGTGATTTAATATAATAGTTTTGTAATTGTTAATCTTGAGTTGTATGAATATTTTTTTTAATGTTTAATAGTATTTTAGTTTTTTTTAATTGTAAGTTTATTGATTTCTTTTGGGTTGGATGCAATTTAATTAAAATGAAAAAAAAAATAAGAAATTTTACAGAAAATGCAACAGATAAACAGTAGCTCAAAATATGCAGCAATAAGATATTGCCAAACCTACACAATCTACGGGACACAATCTGCTCACAACCAAACCTGCATTGAAAAACCAAACATCTAGCATTGACAAATTTTACTTACAAACATCTACCATAAAACCATCACAGAAGCTAATGAAAAACAACTAGCACACAAACATGGACCAAACCAAACTAAAATAAAGTAAGAAATAAAGTAATGACACCATGAAACACATAAATCAGGTCACAACTATAACACACAATCTACAACACTATGTCAACCAAACATAAACATGCACATAATCTTGAACCTAAATATGCACTAGATTTGGCAAACCAACACATAATCTGGATCACACAAATAAACTCACCATCAAGCACACAAACCACATCCCAACTATATCACACAATCCAAAACACTATGACAACCAAACATAAACATGCACATAATTTGAACATAACATGCATTAGATTTGCCAAAATAGCATACAATTTGCAGGGGACATCTCAAAACACAATACTAAACCAAACATGATTTGCAACTCATAATCTGCAGCATAGAAATTGCTCACTAACCAGGACACAAATCTGCATAAAACCAAACCAAAAGAAAAAAAAATAACTGCACATCATCAAGCATAAAAAACTTAACACAAATAACAAATAACCTACAACACAAAAAGTCCACAAACCAAAATAATGTAAATCAAGTTTAAGGATAAAATATATGACAATTTCCCATTAACCAAAAAAAAGGTCATAATTATCATATTAAACTACTTTCATAATTGTGTCAGTCACAACAAACTACGCAATAATGTTCCAAATGTGAAATTGATATTAAACATGATATCAAGTTTTACAAAATGTCTTAAATGCAGAGAACCATATCCTAAATCTCAGTTTTTCCCCTTTTTTTATGTTAGTAGTTAAACTTTTTGGCTTCATGGATTAAATAGCGATCCCATCCCAATTGATTGAGTTGTGTATTCTGGATGTATTCGCATAAATAAAGCAACAACATCTGCATTTGCTTGGAATAATGGTCTCTATGTAATTGTTGTCTTTCCTTTCCATTTGAGGTCAAGTGGTTTAAATTCAAGATCAATATTTTTCTTGTTATAGCTATGACTTCTTTAGGTGGTATAATAACCCTTGTTGATTTTCTGCCAAGTTGCAACACAAATAATTTAAAAAATATTAATAAGTAATAAGTTTTGAAATAATTAATTACAAAACGTAATAGTTATGTAAGTCAAAAGGAGTCATTAAAAACTCATATTTTCAATCATCATTCCACTAGCCTCATCATGAAATTCCCCTAAAATACATTCCCTTTGCCTTTTGACACTAGAATGAGTATTAACAATATTTCTTCATTTACCTTTGCCTCTTTCTCTCCCTTTCACAATTGTTGATATAGTTTGAACAGGTTCAATCTAGTACAATTTTATGTTTTAGATAATTAATCATTGGTTGCATATGATAGTACTAGTAGTACTAGTTTGATTTTAGTAAACATATATGGATATAACTCTTGCAATGGTGTATTGTAATAGATTATTAGCTGACAGTGAATTTCCTTAGACTTTTTCTCAGTGGTACCTTTTGTATATGGTACACATATGTGGATATACCTCCACAATGGTGTACTCTTTTTCCTGTAATAACTCCTAACAGAAAATCTAGCCTCAATTAGTTTATCATCTTGACCAAATTCTTCTTCATCAATAACAAAACCATCACAATCATATTCATCTTCATTATTGTCATATTCATTTGATGCATCTACATCATCATTACTTGTTGGATCTGGATTTGAATTCAATTCTTCATTTACAACCTTTTTCTCCCTTGGTTTCCAAGTGTTCATTTCCTATATTTGCTATGTTTTGTACCTTAGATATACTTTCACCCAAATGTGACATTTACTCTCCAGTCCCCTAAGACAATGTGAAAAATGCTCACCCAATTGACTATTTATACTCAAATTTTCAACACATGAAGTCCTAGCACTACTCCCAAGCTTAATATTTAATTGTCCATTAGCTGGCCTATCTAAATTATGGGCATCAAGTCCCTCATTTGGGATCACACTTGTTGATTATGAAGTATGTGATACACATACATTCAATTCATCATACTTTGTGAATCCCTTGATTAAAACAAACAACTGACCATCACCAATTAACAAATTTACTACTTGCATCTTTATACTAAAAACCATTAATCACAGCTCTCTTATATTCATAATTTTCACATAACCAAAAAAAACTCTTGTAAAAATTATTTATCAACATCAATATCCTCTATACCACTAATCCCATTCTCATATTCTATTAAATTAGTTTTCAAAATCTCACCATAATAAAACACAACACTAATTATTTCATCCATTATAAACAATCTATTTGTACACAAAGAAACAAATAAAATTTTATTAATAAACTATTAAAATGACTTAATTAGAAGTCTTATTAATAAAAAACCATAATTGAAAAGTGCTCTACATCAAACAAACCAAATCCAACATAAAATCCCTTATTTTAACCTTGATAAAACCAAGTTTTCTTCCATATAATTTCAGCTTAAATTAAACCCTTAAAAGCATCAATTCTAGTACTACTAGTACTATCATATGCAACCAATGATTAATTATTGATAGAGTTAAAAATTAAACCCTTAAAAGCATAAGTTCTAGTACAACAATAACACATAATATAGATAGAGTTAAATGAACTTACCTTTACAAAGCAATAGCCTTACCAAAATAAACGATCTCCCCTTCATCTTTTTCACTTAAATCCCATTGCATATTGCTCACTAGAAATGGAAGTAGTCTTTATGAAGTCAAATTCTTTCAATTTTCTCAATAACTTACTAAAGTAAATCAAAATTTATTTTCATTCACTTTTAATTTTAGGATTAGGGTTTAAAGAGATGTTTTGTTCATGCAAAAAGTGAGTAGATTTTTTTTCAAGTTTAATGGAAAACAAATAATTTCCATGCCCCTTGTTTTAGGTTTAATTTTTTTACAATAAAATTTTCAAATTTTAAAAAATAAATTTTAAATGTTATTTTCCACTAGAATTGTTGAACCTTGAAAGGTATTTTCATCATTTTGATGTTAACAAATAAAATAGTAATAATATATTTAACATACTTGTG
>CM042905.1:31572041-31628428 GCA_023653625.1 Triadica sebifera
AACTAAAAGCTAAAAATAATGATCCAAATAGTAACAGCTAACAGGACTTTTCAATTATAAATAGGACCCCTTGTAGCTTTCTGCAGTCATAAGGCCACACTCTTGAGTAGGATTAGCTTTCTCCTCCAATGGCGGCAGCAATATTTGCATTGTCATTGCTATGCCTAAATCTGGGATGGACATGCCACGCAGGCATCACCAGTCGCTATGTTAGGAAATTAGAAGCTTCTGTCGACATGCCGGTCCACGCATTTCCTCAGCCGACCGGTATCAATGCCCCTGAGCAGGTAAACTATTTAAACTAAAGATTGTAGTTTTTCACATTACATGCTATATATAGTAATTAAAAAAAAGTACTTTATAATATAAATATGAATTTACAGGTTCATATAACTCAAGGTGATCATATTGGTAGAAGTGTGATAATTTCATGGGTGACACCAAAGGATCGATTTCCAAATTATGTGAGATATTGGCCAGCAGAAGGGAATCACCAACACAAACACATTTCACATGCTCTGACTACTTATTATAGATACTATGATTATACTTCTGGTTACATTCACCATGCCACCATTAAGAATTTAGAGGTTGGTTAATTGGGTTGACTTTCTCTATTATTGTTGTTATTTATTTACGTAATTACTTGTTTTTTTTCCTTATATTTATTGCATTATTAATTTCATGTTGTGGATAATGCAGTATAACACTAAATATTTCTATGAGCTTGGGAGTCCCAAAACATCCATTCGCCGCTTTTCTTTTGTCACTCCTCCTCAAGTTGGACCTGACGTCCCTTACACATTTGGTGTCATTGGTAATTTTCTTTTTATTAAAAGAAAAAAATGAAATGTAGGGACAAGCTAAATCAAACCAAATGCAATTAGGTCTATTTGATTCAGTTGGATTTAAGAGTTTTGAAAATACATGAATTTTGTAAATTTTTTTGACATAAAAAAACCTGGTTTGGTTCCATATTTTGAATGGTTCAAAATCAAATCCACCAAAGGCACTGCACAAATTAAATTGTGATGAATTGTTTTCCTCAATCAGACATGCCACCATCATGTGTATGAATACAAAATTTTGAATGATGCAGGTGACTTGGGACAAACATATGATTCAAATGTGACATTACAGCATTATATGTTGAACCAAAATGCACAAACAATGTTGTTTGTTGGAGATCTATCGTATGCAGATAATCATCCAAATCATGACAATGTGAAGTGGGATACATGGGGTCGATTCATCGAGAAAAGTGCTGCTTCTCAGCCTTGGATTTGGACTGCAGGCAATCATGAACTTGATTATGCTCCTGAAATTGTGAGACCCCCTAACTATTACGGATTTTTCTTACCCAGACCAGATCAAATCCATGAAACCAATATAATCACAATATAAGAACTTGTCATACATGATAGGTTGTAGTTGATTACATCGGTCAGCAAGCATTCTCCTATTGCTATACCTTGTACTGATGTACGTACATGTTATTTCAGGATGAATATGATATTTTCAAGCCATATACCCACAGGTACCATGTACCATACAGGGCATCAGAAAGCACATCTCCTTTATGGTATTCAATTAGAAGGGCATCTGCATATATTATTGTGCTTTCTTCTTACTCAGCATATGGTAAGTATACTCCACAATATACATGGCTGGAGAAGGAACTTCCAAAGGTTAACAGATCAGACACTCCATGGTTGATTGTTCTCCTTCACTCTCCATGGTATAATAGCAATGACTATCACTACATGGAAGGTGAGACCATGAGAGTGCAGTTTGAATCATGGTTTGTCCAACACAAAGTTGACATTGTATTTGCTGGTCATGTTCATTCCTATGAACGCTCAGTAAGTAATTCTTATTTCATTCTCATTTTTCATTTTTATTCATCTATATACGATTTTCTAACTATTCAATCAAATGGGTAGGAGCGAGTATCAAATGTGAGATACAACATAACAAATAAATTGAGCACACCCATAAGGGACACTTCAGCACCAATATATATAACTATTGGAGATGGTGGAAACATTGAAGGCTTAGCCAATAGGTATTCGTTTTTGTTTAATAATTTGTATGGCATATTAGTCCATTTGTTTGTTCTTTTAATAGAAATGAATTTGGTTACGGCAGTTTTAGTGAGCCGCAACCCAGTTACTCTGCATACCGTGAGGCGAGCTTTGGACATGCAATTCTAGAGATTAAGAACAGGACTCATGCCTATTATGCATGGCATCGTAATCAAGATGATGCTGCTGTTGCTGCTGATTCACTTTGGGTTTACAATCGATTTTGGTATCCAGAAGAAGAGTGCAGTTGTGCCAGCTGCAGGGTCTAATCACCTTTTTCTCGAGTCTTAAAAGGATTAGCTAGTTTTTACTTTTAGTTATGGTTTTTCTATAGGTTCTTGGAGGCTTCAACTCAAATTCTTGTTTAGGGTGCGACGGTGAATAAAGGAAAAATGAAAAAGAAAATATTGGAATGAATTAGTTAGCCGTTTATGGCAAATTTTAACATTGTTTCTGCTCAAAATCTATTTTTACTAAGCATGTTTTGGACCTGATTCTGTTTCCTCCATCCTGGTCAAATTGCAGCTGAGAATCATTGAGAGATGATTCTTCAGAGCTCAGCTGATCTCCTGGATTATAGTTGAGAGAGAGAAGATGGCAAAATTCTCTCAAACTATCACAAATAAAAAGAAAATAATTATACGAACCATTGGAAGTTGGATAATGAGACTCAATTGAAACGTGGTAGCACTATTTAATCTTTTATTCAATGATATAAAAGAACCAATGTCAGCATTGCTAAAAGAAATCAAACAGAAGCGATTCACATTGGATCTTACAACCTGAGCAATTAGAAATTCCATAGAAAAGCAAATAAAGCAAGAGGCGGCCAGGTATATGCCCCAACGGCATTAAGGGCTTAACCCCCTCCACTTCCCAAGATCTCAGTACTAGGGGTGCGGGCATGTGCCTCCATTGTACTGAATTATTATAATTGAATTGTATCGAAAAAATTAATATTTAAATATTTATAATTAATAATATAATAATTTACTTTCCATAAATAGGTTTGAAAAAAACAATTTATAAAAAATTAAAAAAATCAGATAATTAAATCAAAAAAAATTCTAAACCTGCTTTTTGGACACCTAACAGCAATGCTAAACACCCCCTTAGTAGTCTTTCATCAGCTGCAACCCACCATGCGCTGCTATAAAACAAAGCATAAAAGGTTGTTTACCTTCTTCTCTTTTAGGAAATTAATGGACTTAAAGTGTGCAGCTGCAAAAGAGGATACCTACAAATAGAATGAGTAACCAATCCTAAAAGATAAAACACAAAACTTAGATGCATTTGTAGAATAAATTCCATTTAGAAAAGAAAACGCATCACCATGAAATATCAAGGTAACCCCAACATGCCCATAGTTAACACAAATGAAGTAAAAATCTAGCCAAAATAAAAGTAGATACAATTTATTAAATAAATTATTTAACCTACGTTTCAAAAGCCTAACGAAATATACTTGTTGATCATAGCTATTAAAAATTTTCTAATATTTTGTAACAATAACTTATTAACTAAAAATAACCTAGCCATTTGTCACCGAATTCCTTGAATACACCAATATCAAAGGCTATAACATTGTCCCATCTTAGCCATAATTATGGTAAGAACTACAACAATTGTAAGAACCCAACATCTACCAAACACTAATAACATATGATCTAGAATTTTTATTAAATTAAGTCTAGCTATTTTTTGTGATGGATATCAGATATTAACTCTTAAATCATAAACCGAGTATAGGTTTTCTCTGTAGTTAGGTCAAGGTAGTCCTTGAGTTTTAGTTCTCCATTAAAACACATGATTAAATTTATGTTTAAGGATTCAAATTCTCTTTACCACAAAATCACAATCCCATTTATGTGGCACCAGTTATACACTCAAGATATTAAGCAAACCACTATTTATAAAAAGCCATATAAACGGTCAACATAAAATCCAAATAAGTTCACCAAAGGGTACCCATATATACCAAAACACTTGAATTTAAAATGCTTACAAAAATCAGATAAACCAATTGTTGCCCAAATATTGAACCAAGAAGGGAGGTTGAATTGGATATTAAAAATTTTAACTTTTAAGTGCGGAAATAAAAGTTGAGTTGAGTAGGGATGGGAAGATATCACATAGGAATTTTTATAGAGATTCGGGTGTTAACAAATCCTACTTCTCTCCCCAATCTCAATTGGGAGTTTCATTAACACACTAAGTGTTACAATGGAATTTTACAAGCTCACTCCCAACTATGGTGTTTCTAACAATGGATCACACCTAACCCAGAAATCCCTTGTGTTTTAATGGTTCACACAATAAACCAATTCCTTGCGTTTTAAAGGCTCACACAAATAACCCTTACAAGTGTTCTACTTTTAATCCAAAATACCCAAACTCACTTGAGTAGAATATTACAAAGAGAAACACTTACAAATCTATAATGCTTAGAGAATAATGAGCAAAAAAAATTTCACAGAGAATAAATGTTTGTTTTGAAAGTATTAAATGCACAAATGGTTTACAACAAGATTTTGATTCGAAGTATTTGCTATTCTCTCTTGTTCTAGATTCATAAATGACTTGCATTTATACTTCCATGGCAAATTATAGTCGTTTGGTTACATTTAATGTGAAAATAGCCGTTGCATCAACTCTTATTTTCGCGCCTAACATGTTTCTTTTTCCTCTTTCATGGTCGTGAGTATGAGTATCACGGTCGTGACTGTTCTTTCAAGCCGTGACTTGAGTGGTGACTTTGGCCGTGAAGCATTCTGGAAGGATTTAAAATGTTTGATCATGGGTGTGACATTATATATTCACGGGCGTGAACATCCTTCCTAGCCGTGGTCCAAGTAGTGGCTCTGGCCGTGAAGCTCTCTGGAGGAATTTGTCATGTCTTCTCACGGGCGCGACATTCTTTCACAGTCGTGACTGATATGATCATTCACGATTGCTATCATTCTTCATGGCCGTGAACTTTAAATATTGGATAGTTGGTGCTAAGCTTCATCACGGGCATGACACATAAGGTCACGAGCGTGAACATGCTATTTCTTCATTTTTTGTCTATTTAAGATTAATATTTCATTCTTCATTCTTGCTATCATGTTTCATACCCTGTTCAATAAACTTAGAAAACAAGTATGTTAAATACATTATTGCTATTTTATTTGTTAACATCAAAATGATGGAAATACCCCTCAAGGTTCGACAATCTCCCCTTTTTTGATGGTGACAAACAATCTAGCAATATGTGCTTTTGAGAAGTCTCCCCCTCAAAAGATGGTTAAGATAAAAAATTATTGAAGTGCAAGAATTGTAAAGAATGATGAAGTATAACATCAAAATATGCTTCCTAGTTTAGGTATATGCAAGTTATATGTAAGGTATATCCAATGTATACCAAATTTTTACTTAAAACAAGTTAAGTATATGCAAAGTATATTTAAGGTATATTCAAAATATATCAAGTGCATATTCATTCATGTAACTTGCATCAAGGTATATGCAAAATATACTTAAGGTATATTCAAAGTATATTAGCTCATTTGCATACTTGCATATCCATTTGATTCAATAAGTAAATTGTTAGGTTCTCCCCCTTTTGTCATCAACAAAAAGAATAAAATAAATCATAATGGAAAACGAAAGCAATTATATTAATATGAAAAGACAAATACAAGGATTTGAAAAGAAATTTAAATTCCTACATCAAACAAGCTAGAAAATAACATAGCTAACATATAGTCTAGCTAGATTTTGAGCCGGACATCCCATCTCTAAGGCGAGCTACTTCCGCCTCGAGGCTCTCTATGCGAAACTCCATGAAATCCTTGAGGTTCTCTAACCTCTCATCCATCGAAGCCTGCAATTGCTCAAACCGTGGTGCTAAGAGATCAACCACTTGTTGAGCAAAGTTTGGTGTGGAGGCAGAGGATTGTCCAATTTCCTGCTCAACCTCTCGAGGCACCATCTCAACTCGAACTCTCTTCCTCTGCTGGATTCCTTGGAGGTCAGCTTTGAAGTCATCCGAGTCATTTTCCTCTCAAATAATCTCACCAGCAATGTTGGTGAAGAGGTAGTAGATGTTGTTCTCATGTACTATATGAACAACCGCTCTCATTTTGATAAATGACTCGATGTCTAGTCAGTCTCGAGGATGTTCTGGTATAAGGTTGAAGTGGTGTTCCTCTAGCTTCAAGTATCCCAGCTTGATAGCAAGGTGAGTCACGTACCTATCAATCAGAATGTCTCCGGAGGGCTTGGTGGCAATTGACAGAAGATGGTTTGCAAACCATCGAGATAAAGCCACTATTAGGCCTCTTCGGGCCATCTCTAGGAGAAAGAGCTCTGACTTCCTAATCGATCCATTGTTGTCTCCTCTAGCAAAAATGCTATAGGTTAGAAACCTATGCAAGTACTTATGCACAGAGGATTGAAGGTGGGTGCTTTTCATCTTCTTGACATCCCAACTGCAGTCAAGCCTGAAGTGAATGCATGCCTGAGTAACATAGAACTCCACCTCACTCTCATTCAGGATACTGTCAGAGGGAAGGTTGAACATGTTTTCAAACTCTGTGGCATTAAGGGTGTTCGAATGTTTGCAAAGTTGGAATTTTACCGTGCCGGTAGGAGATACTTGCAGGGTACTCAGAAATTCTAGAGTTGGTTCCCTTAGTGTCGGATGATGGATATCAATAAAATCTTTCAGATGACAAGCCTGAAGTTGTTCCGTCATGCTTTTCTCGAGACCGAGTGTTCTGATGGTTTGTCATTCAAATGATCGAGAGGAAAAGAGTGGCCTTTGTTTGAGAACAAAGTATATTGGATGACAATGCTCCAGAATAATATTTAGAAGGTAGTCAATGTACC
Source organism: Triadica sebifera (assembly GCA_023653625.1). Classification (NCBI taxonomy): domain Eukaryota; kingdom Viridiplantae; phylum Streptophyta; class Magnoliopsida; order Malpighiales; family Euphorbiaceae; genus Triadica; species Triadica sebifera. The sequence goes on from CM042905.1 coordinate 31,578,998, forward strand.
TTTTTGAAGCATGAGACTTCTTTCTGGTACCTTTGGAGGAGCCGATTTCCATTTTTGATTGATGAATGTATTTTTGAAGATTGAAAATTTGATAGAAATTTTGGAGTAGAACCAAAGGTGTTTGATTTCTGAAGATGAAGATAGTTTTTGAGGGTATTTATAGATGGAATGAGTTGGTAGAGGGCCGAAATCTTCAAAATGGTATTCAATGGTGATAAATAAGAGAAGTTGGAGAGTTGGAAATGAGAGAAATAACGGCAGAAATGTTTTATATCCGACATCTTCACGAGCATGAAAGCTAAGTCACGGGCGTGAAATGTCGTGTTCACGGTTTGCTGAAGAGACGCTCTACCCGTGAAGATGAATGTGAAACTATTCACGGTTGTGACAATTAAAGGTAACGGGCGTGAATGATGAAATATCACGGTGGTGACAAATGAGTCACGGGCGTGAAGTACAATCTTCACTACTTGTGACCGTGAAATAGAGCGTGACACAAAGGGTTTCACGGTGGTGATAGAAAAAGGTTATGAGTGTGAAACATAGTCTTCACTACCTTCAACCATGAGGCATGTCGTGAAGAAAGACGTGAAAGCTACTGGAGCTTTTGGCGATTATGATCACGACCGTGAATATATATCACGGACGTGAATTGCCTAAAATCCTCATTAAATAAAATTAAGTCTAAAACAAGACTAAAACATTTCTAAGGAGCTTTTATCCCATATAACATATATTTCTATCAAGTTAGCTACTATATGTCTAAAAAGATGAGACAAAAAAACACAAGATTATTAATCAAGGTTCGACAATTTTGGCAATCATAAAGTTAATCCATTAATCATATCAAACTCTTTTTTTATGAAATTAAATCTTTCCCCATTTAGAGACTTAGTGAAGATATCTGCCAATTGATTGTCTGTGCTTATAAATTCCAATACAACATTTTCATATTGAACATGATCTCTAATAAAATGATGTCTTATGTCAATATGCTTACTTCTAGAGTGTTGAATGAGATTCTTAGATAGATTTATAGAACTTGTATTGACACATCTAATAGGTATATGGTCCATACTATGACCATAATCCTTAAGTTATTGTTTCATCCAAAGAATTTGTGTATAACAACATCCTGCTGCCATATACTCTGCTTCAGCGGTAGAAAGAGCAATTGAAACTTATTTCTTGCTAAACCAAGAAACTAAGCAATCTCCAATAAAGTGACAAGTACCTGAAGTACTTTTTCTATCTAAAAGACTTCTAACATAATCAGCATCTGAATATCCTATAATGTGAAAGGATGAATTTCTAGGATACCATAAACCTAGATGCAATGAGCCATGTAAATATTTTAAAATTCTTTTTACTGCCTTTAAATTAGACTCTTTAGGACATAATTGAAAGCGAGCACATAAGCATACACTATACATTATGTCGGGTCTAGAGGCAGTAAAATATAAAAGTGATCCGATCATACCTCTATAGATTTTTTCATTAATGCTCTTATCCTTTTAATACTTGTCCAATTTTGTTGATGTGCTCATTGGAGTCTTCACATTTTTGTATCATTCCATTCCAAATTTCTTAAGTAAGTCTTTGACATATTTGGATTGGTTGATGAATATGTCCACATTACCTTGTTTTATTTGTAGACCGAGGAAGAATTTTAGCTCACCCATCATGCTCATTTCGAATTCCCTAGTCATACACTTAACAAATTCTTGGCAAAACAATTCATTAGTAGACCCAAATATGATATCATCAACATAAAGTTGAACAATTAGAGTATCATGCTTATGCTTTTTAATGAATAATAAAGTGTCAACATTCCCCTTTGTAAAATTATTTTCTAAGAGAAAAGAACTTAGTCTTTCATACCAAGCTCTTGAGGCTTGTTTCAAACCATATAAACTTTTGAAAGTTTAAATACATGGTTGGGCAAATCATAACTTTCAAAACCTGGTGGTTGTTCTACATAAACTTCTTCTTCTATAAAACCATTTAAAAAGACACTTTTTACATCCATTTGAAAGAGTTTAAAATTCATATGATATGCATATGCTAAAAGTATTCGTATGGCTTCTAATCTAGCTACAAGAGCATATGTCTCATCATAATCTATTTATTCTTCCTGATTATATCTTTTTGCAACCAACCTAGTCTTATTCCTAGTTATTAAACCTTGTTCATCTAGTTTATTTCTAAATACCCATTTGCTTCCAATGATTTGATGCTCTTTGGGTCTAGGTACTAAGGTCCATACCTTACTTCCTTCAAATTGATTGAGTTGCTATTGCATAGTAATCACCCAACTTTCATCATTAAGAGCCTCATCAATGTTTTTAGGCTCAATTTGAGAAACAAAAGCAAGGTCAGAAACTAAATATTTGAGATGAGATCTAGTACTTACTCCCCTTGTAGGATCACCAATGATTTGCTCTTTGGGGGTGATCTTTTGTCAATCTTCATTCATTTGGGAGTTCTTGTTTGTTTTCCCCTTGAGCTTGAGGTAGAGAATCATCTTGATGTGAATCTTCTTGATCATTTTCTTCTTTTTCATTTTCAAGATCAAGTCTTTCCATGGTACCTACAACATCATCAAGAACACTACCTTTCACAAGATCAAGCCTACTAGATTCATAAAAAACAACATGCATAGATTCTTCAACGGCTAATGACTTTTTATTAAACACTCTATATGTTTTGCTAGTTGTAGAGTATCCTAAAAAGCCCTCATCAGATTTAGAGGTAAATTTTCCAAAGTTGTCATTCGTATTCAATATGAAGCACTTGCATCTAAATACTCTAAAGTATGATATCAAGGGCTTTCTTCCATTCCATAGCTCAAATGAAGTTTTGTTTGAGAGAGCTTTTTTGAAAACTCAATTTGAAATATAATGCAATATTTATGGCTTCTGCCCAAAAGTAAGTTGGTAAACCATATTCATTGAGCATTGTTATAGCCATTTTAATTAAAGTTCGATTTTTCCTTTCCCATTTTGTTGAGGTGTTTTAGGAGATGAAAAATTCTGTGAAATGCCATGTTCAAGACAAAAATTTTCAATGTTTTCATTTTTAAATTCTTTGCCATGGTCACTTTTTATTTTTGAATTACAATATCTTTTTTCATTTTGAACTCTTTTAGCAAAATTTTTGAAAGTTTCAAAGGCATCACTTTTTTAAGCTAAGAAAATTACCCAAGTAAATCTAGAATAGTCATGACGATGACAAAGGCATAGTGTTTGCCTCATAAGCTAGCAATTCTAGTAGGTCCAAATATATCTAGGTGCAGGAGTTGTAGAGGTTTTGAGGTACTTACAATTTTTTTGGATTTGAAGGATGACTTGTGTTGTTTTCCTCTTTGGCAAGGTTCACATGTCTTGTTTTTTTCAAATTTGACTTTTGGCAGTCCCTTTACCAGCTCTCCTATACTGAGGCTTTGAATTAAATCCATGCTTGCATGACCAAAGCCTTCTATGCCACAATCAAGATTCATCACTAGTAGTCACAAGACACTTAGAAGAATGGTTATATATTTTGTGTAAGTCTATTATGTAGGTATTGACATCTCTATTTCCTTTAAATATCGTTTGACCATTAATAGAGGTTACAAGACATTCATTGAAAGTAAAGATTACTTTGTTTCCTTTATCACATAACTGATTTACGCTTAACAAGTTATGTTTCAATCCATCAACAAGCAAGACATCTTTAATAAAAGTAGTACCATTAATACCAATAGAGCCAATGCCAATTACCTTACCCTTAGCATTGTTTCCAAATGTAACTTTACCTCCATCAATACTTTTGATTTCATTGAAAAGTGCTTTGTCTCCTGTCATATGCCTTGAGCATTCACTGTCTACTAGCCAAGCATTTTTATTTAATGTGGACTTGAGGCATACCTATAGAATCACAATTCAAGTATGGTTTTTAGGTATCCAAATGAGTTTGGGTCCTTGGGGGTTAACACATGAAGGTTCCCAATGAGCCTTCCTTATCCAGCAATGTTTATTTATGTGACCAAATTTCATACAATAATGACATTGTTTAGGTTTAAATATGCTTTTTGGTCTTACAATGCTCTTAAATGTCATATTTCTATTAGATTGAGTTTGAGAGCAATGACATGCACAATCATGATGAATTGGTGCTTTTCTAGGTGCATGCTTCTTATACATAAAGGCATGATTAGTCTTTTGAGGTTTCTTTCTTAGGCTTACCAATCTTTGATCATCCCTCTTATGTGTAGAAGATCTAGTGTATTTTGTGCACTTAGCCCTTGAGGCAGTTACAGCAAATGTGGAGCTGTGAGGTTCACTTGACTTAACAAAAGTAGTCTTGTGAGAAGACGATGATGTACTTTTAAATCCTAGACCATATCTAATTAAGGGTGGTCATTGAGACACAATGAGAGTATCTAAACTCTCATTTCCCTTGTGAAATTTTGAAATGGAGTTTCTAAGTTTTTCAACTTCATTTTTCAAAATATTGTTTTCTTTAAACAATGATTTAGTTGAGGGTCTTGAAGAACATTCATCTAATAACTTTTGAAGAGATTCATTATATGATTTAAGCTTAAAGTTCTCCTTTTCTAAAACATCCATTTTGATTTTCAAGTTAGAAACATTATTCTTATAAGTATTGAATTTACTTCTATATTTCTCTAGTTCTAGATTCAATACTTCTATTAGGTTTTTCTTATCATCATCTTCACTATTACTATAATTGTCACTACTATCATTACTGAAAGAGTATGAGTGAAGTGATCCTACCTTATCTGAGACGTGATCCTTTATAGCCATGAAGCATAGGTTGACCTCTTCACTTTCATTGTCATCTCTTCACTTTCATTGTCATCTTTTTCACTTGAAGAGCTTTCGTCATCCCATGTGGCTTTGTGACCTTTCTCCCCATTGTCCCTTTGGTATTTTCTCTTTTGCTTCTTGAGCCTTGGACATTTCAGTTTAATATGCCATTTATTTCCACATTCATAGCATTTTACCTCCTTTTTACTTCTTTGTGCATCATTAGAAGTTTGTTTGAGGTTTCTTTGCCTGAATTTTCTAGAGTTACTCATTCTCTTCTCAATAATTCTTTTCAGCCTTCTTGAGAGCATAACAATGTCCTCATTTGCATCATCACTCGTTTCTTCATCATTTTCAACTTCCTTTTGAGATTTTGAAGTATTGGCTTTTAGTGCTAGAGGTTTTCTTTTTTCTGGCTCTGCTTCAAGCTCTCTATCTCTTTTCACTGTCATTTCATGTGTAAGAAATTTGCCAATAAACACATCGGTATTCATGATGCTCATGTCTTCATTTGACTCTTCTATACCAGCAACTCTTGAACCGTAATCTTTGAGAGGAAGACTTCTCAGGATTTTGTTATTAACATCTTCCAAGCTCAGGTGTTTCCCAAGCTTTCTCATGCCATTTATGATGGCTAGAAGACGATTGGTCATGTCAGTAATTGAATAATTGGATTTCATCTTGAAAAGTTCATACTCTGAAGTAAAAAGTTGAATCTTCTTGGATTTAACTTGCTTTGATCCTTCATGATAGTTTTCCAAAGTTTTCCTCATGCTGTAAGTAGTTGGGCAGTGTTGTATTCTGCCACATTCTTCAATGGATAATGAGCTTTAGAGAATTGTAATTGTCTTCTTATTTTTGAAGTTTGCTCTTCTTTGAGGCTCTACCCAATCATCTCTTGACAATATTTCTTCTTCACCATCAACTCATTTTCTAGTTGGTGGTGTTCATTCCTTCCGAACACTATCCCATACTTCAATTCCTTCACTATTCAGATATGACTCCATCCGAAACTTCCAATGATCATAATTTTCTCTATCAAAGTAAGACTTGAGACTTTGGAATCCTTCATGGTGTGAAATGCACTTTTTACGGTTGTGGCAATTCTTTACCACAGACGTGATAATATTCACTGGCATGAATATCTGCTTCACAAGCATGAATTTGCCGATTTTTATTATTTTTAATTTTAAACAACTTCAATCAAATTGTTTTATGGTCTTAGAAATATGTAAACTTGTCTAATACATTTAGAACATAAAATGTGGTTAAAATCCTTATTGTCTAATTATTTATGATAATCAAAATGATGAAAATACCTTAAAGGTTCAACAATCTTCCTATTTTTTATGGTAACAAATAATTTTGTAATATGTAGCTTAAGGAGAAAAAAATTTCTCCCACTAAAAAATGCTTAATAAATATCAATTATTAAGAGCATAATGATACCACATTTTTTAAGCCATAAGTATGTAAGAGGTGAAGTTTCAAAATAAATTCAAATAAAGTATTTAAATATAACATTTATGCCAAGTAAATGGAAGGTATATTTCAAGTATATTTTATATTAAATGACATTTATGTTAAGTATATGCAAAATATACATCAAGTATATATTATGTTAAGCATATTGCATTTCTTCTCCCCATTTGACACAGTTAAAAAGAGACAAAGATTAAATATAAGAGAAGAAAATAAACAATATAAGGAAAGTCTTATATTCCATTACAAAATTACATATAGAAGTTTAAGTATAAAGAAGATTTACCCAATGATCTTAAGGATCCTAATGAACCTAAAACATCATTATAAAGCAGGAATCTAAAACTAAAGAAAGGATAACTCATGGCTTGAAGCCAGATACTTTTGCTCGCGAAGACGAGCTACTTCTTTTCGAGCCTATCAACTCTTGACTCTATAAAGTCTTTAAGATTTTATAACTTCTGATCAATGGAGTGCTGCAAGGAATCCATGCTTGCTTGAAGTAAGTCGAGACGAGGAGTGATAAGCGTCATAAGCTACTAAGCCATGTCTGGTTGTGATGAAGATGTTTCACCAACTGTTGGGACAACCGATGTTTCTGTTGTAAATTGAGAAAGCTTGACTCTAGCTCTCTTTCTCTACGGTGGCCCTTGAAGGCCAACTTTAAAAGCTTCTGAATCATCTAATTCCTATGCAATTTCACCTATAGGGGTGATAAACTTAGAGTAGGTATTATTCTAAAAGAGGATTCTTACTGCAGTTCCCATCTTAATGAAGGATTCAATGTTTAGTCCATCTTTAGAGGATGCTAGGATGATGGTGAAGTTGTAATCGCTAAGATCCATCAACTTGAACTGAATTGCTAGATGAATGATGTGGCCACCTACCAAAATTTCACCCGATAGCTTCGAGGCAATTGACTAAAGATAGGACGCAAACCATCTTGACAAGGCAACTAGTTCATTTTTCTGAGCCATCTCGAATAGAACCAGTTTTGATTTCCTATTTGCCCCATTGTTATTTTCTCAGGCAAATATTGAATAGGTCAAGAACTGATGAATGTAGCGAAAACCAAGCTCTTCAAGTGAGTGCTCTTCATTTTATTGATGTCTCAGCTATAATCACTACCAAAGTTGTGCCAATCTGTAGAGGGATTAAAATTTGTTTCTTCACTTTCATTGATCAAGTCCTCATATGGTAGCTTCAAGATTTTTGCGAATTCCAAGGTGATGAGTGAATTCTCTTGTCTACAGAGCTTGAAGGAGACCTTGCCAACAGGAGATACTTGTAATGTGCTCAGAAATTTTAGGGTTGGCTTATTGAACGTGGGCTTATAGATGTCTACAAATTCCAAGAATCCACATTGTTGAAGCCACACTTTCATATCGGATTTAAGGCCAAGAGCCTTGACGCAACTCCAATCAAATGTTGGGGTGGACAAAATGGGTCGCTTTTTAAGAGAAACATACTTTTGATGAAAGTGTCGGGGTAGAAGATTCAAAAGATGGTTAACATATATCTTTGGGGTCATGCTCTTTCTCTTCCCTTTGGAGGAACTGGCTTTGGAGGCCATATTTATGGTCGAAATCCTTGAAAAAAATGGAAAAAAATGAAAAAGAAAACCTAAGGTTTGATTATCGCCTGAAAAACCCAAAGAAGACTTGAAGAAAACAGATGAAATTGATGATTTTGATGTATAGATGATGAAAAAGAAAGATTTTTGGTGAAAAGATGTTTAAAAGGTTGGATTTGGCCAGAAAAAGGGAAAAAGGTGCAACTAAATGATGTTTTGGACATTTAGACCTTGCATTGAAGGTTTTAATTTTTGTAGGCCAGTACTATTTGTGGATGGAACCTTTTTATATGGAAAATATATAGGTTATTTATTGATTGCCTATGGATTAGATATGAATAATAAGGTATTTTCTGTTGCATTTTTCATTGTTGAAAAAGAGAATAAAGAGAAATGGAGTTGATTTATGAGTAACATCAGGTTGCATGTGACTAAGAATGAAGATCTGTGCATAATAAGTGACTGTCACATTGGAATAATTCATGCAATTTGATATGATTGGTAGAAGATATGTGCTCATCGTTATTGCATTCGTCATGTACCAAGAAATTTTAATCAAAATTTAAAAACAATAAACTAAAGGAATCGCTAAAAAAACATGTCATTTTTTTCTCATTAAATACATTATAATTTGTATATTACTGTGTCAAAGTTTAAATAAATAATTAATATCTATTTATATTATGTGTATAGGGTACGAACACTAGAAGAGAAAATTTAAAAGGGTCATGGAAAGCGTATATAAATTGGATCCTGACATCACAACTTGGATTGAGAGGATCCCTACATATGTGGACTCGCTCACATGATAGGAGAAAGTGATATCGGAGCATGACTAACAATATTTCTGAATCAGTGAATGACATGATCAAGGAAATATGAGACATGCCCATCACTTTTTTAGTAAATGATGATGTGGAACCCCAAATACCATGCCTTGAAACTTCTCAACAAGACAAGGTAAATAAACCTTAAGCTATGATGATTATAGATTGAATCCGACTCAAAGTTAACCAATGTAACAAAAAACTAAGATTATAATATTTATTAAGAATAGTCACACCACAAGCAATATCACTTGATAAGTAATTAATTCCTAAAAGAAATAAAGAGATGCAAATATGTCTCACTTTAAAGAGAATACTCAAATTCGTTTTTATTCATTCATATCTTGTAAAAGATTCCCAAATGAGCATTTATAGCCCTAAGTCTTTGAGTCAATATGGTAAAAGATAACTAAGTCATATTCTAACTCAACTCCTAAAAGTACAGTCATATTCTAACTCACATTCTAAAAAGTAGAGTTATACTTGAATTAGGACACTAATTAAATCTTTCTAGAATAAGACAAATGGTGGGTTGGGCTTCATATCATTTGGTCCACATGTTGTCATTTTTCTTATTTAAGCTATAGATAGAGAATAGGCAATCCATTTACATTATTAAACCCAATTACAAGTTAAGCCCAAATTCCATAAATAGGCACATGTGTAGCACATGATCTTGAGCAAATGATGTCTTGCACATGACTTGTAATTTTTAATTTTATGGACTTTGCCTTGTTTAGCCCATTTGAATTGAATTTTTATGAAAGACTCCTTTGATCTTCACTTTAGGCTTTTCTTTATTTAGTATTGGTCCATTAGCTTTATTGTGAATTTTAGGCCCATTGTTACTCTTAAAGTCCATTTTTGTCTCATATGGTTTGGAACATTCTCCATAAGCATTTTGATCATATTAATGGGCTTTTGAACTCTTTTTAGGCCTATTTCAATGATATAAGATTGCTCCACTCCATTGATAAAAGATTGTCCTTCATGTGTGGTTATTGTGCATAGATCGAATGAGTTATTCAAAAAAATGATAAATTTTTTTGATGAAAGTCGACCAAAATATTTAAGAGATATCGCAGATGGGGCTTTGTATTGTAAAGACTGACAGAAGTTATTGAATAAGAGGGTGGCCAAGAAAAAATGGCATTCTATGACTGCTTATGATAGAGAGAGTGTTTTTTCTATCTTTACAACTTATAATGGCAATAAACGTAAAAGAGCAAATGAGCAAAATGTTAATTTGTTTGATCGTACATGCATATGTAATAAATTTCAATTAGCAAAAGTACTTTGCTCCCACACAATTGTTGGTTACTTGAGTAATGGAATCAACTATTTTCAATTTATTGCTTCATATTATACTTTGGAAAACACATTAAAATATTATCAAGTCAGCTTCCAACCTTTAGGGCACCCTTACTATTTGTCATCATGTTATAAGTTACCTTTAATTCCATATTCCACCACAATAAGGAAAAAGAGTCATCCAAGAGCATCATGAATTAAAAATGAAATTGATTGAAAAGTCACTAACAAGCATAGATACATTTGTAAATTATGCGGTCAACCTGGACATAATGTTAAAACTTATCCGTATAGTAAAATTTGTATTGCTAATGCACGAAAAATTTGATCATTTTATTTTTTATTTTATGTGTTTACTTGCAATATATTTCCATTATCATTGGTTACTAATGTGGTACATCTTTTGTTGTAATTTTCTAACTTTTCAAAAATTGTATGTGAATATTGTAGGTGTATCAAACCAAACCATAATTATGATGGGATGAATTCAAACAAAAAAAATAAATCAAGTAGTTCAAACGATGTAGAAGTAATGATAACGTATGACAATTGGGACAAATAGTGCTTATAGATCTTGCACTAAACATTTTTATTCTTGGAATCTAAATTGTCATTCGGGATGTAACACTCTTAGATATAATTAAGAATAATTTCAATTATACTAAAAGATGCTACGATACACATATGTTAAAACATCACAAATTTAAAATTTTTATACACTATGACCATGATGATTTAACAAAATAAAAACATTATTAAAATCATGAAATCAAGCTCAAAATAAATAAAAATTTAATTATAAATTCATACAAGCATGCACAAGTTCAAGGTTTACAAAATGAGTAATTATAAAACTACATATCTTTAAAATATAACATGTAAAACTATAACTACCTAACTCATAACAAAACAACCAAAATCTAGATACAACAGTGTATCACTCACTCCAAATGTATATCATTGACTCTAATTACTGGTCGTCCTCTTATGTCGGCTATTCCCTAAGCTCCAAATTTACACATGAGAAGTCTATACACTACGCAACTCGTATCTAGTAATACATAATAACGTGCAAGACATACAACAACCTGTAAATAATATACATGATATACTTATCGAACTACTATGACGACTTACTTCGAAGTCCGCACATGTACTAGCTCGTATACAACATGATATGCCATCAAAATTATACATATATATATATATATATATATATATATATATATATAAAATACACAACACCATATGACATTTTAAACAATCTCTCAATGTCATACACGTGTTTATTACACATAAAATTTATCAATTATCTTACATTTGCTTACCTTACTCATAACTAGACTAAAATGGATATGGATACTCTACAACTTTTGCTAGAGCCAAAATAACCCATTGAGGAAGCTTTTATTGCTTACCTTTGGGCCTTCAAGTATTTCAATATAATCCACTGAAGAAAAATGAGTGCACAGAACAGCTACAAGGGAAACACACCTGGCTCAACCCCAAGCCTTTTAAACACCTCGTTAATCTTCAAAATATCTTAGTATAAATCAACCGAAGAAAACAATTGCACGAAATAGCTGCGAGGAAAGCCCACCTGGCTAGACCCTAAGCCTTCTAAACATCTCATAATTCTTCAAAATATCTCAATCGTGACCAATACACACACCCAATACCGATCTCCTCCCTTAATGGCATGTTATCTATCCTAGATCTAGTCCTAGTCAGAGTATTAGGCTTACAATGTCACCATGCATCCCACACATATGTTCATATTATCCGTTTACTACATTTTATATAAATACCATGATTTTCAACAATCATTTTCATAATATATATTTCTATATCATGCTATAAGCATACAATAGAGGCCTACCATCTCACAATGAATTAATCTCGATTCACAAACAACCATACAAAATTTTCAACATAAACAGCTTTTCGTGAATAACCCTTTATGGCTGTGAAACACTACTTCACGGTTAGTCTTCCCGTGAACCAAATTGTGATTCAACCCGTAAATAAGCACACGTTTACGATCGTGATCACCCCTTTATGGGCGTGAACTAAACCGTGAATCCAACTATGAAGCTGCCCGTGAATGGGTATGCTTTAGCAACAAAATGCATTTCACGACCTTCACGCCCAAAAACCCACCTTTTACGGCTGTGAATCTGGAAATTTTTCTAAAAAACAGAGCTCGCAACTTCATGTTATTTTTACATGCAAATCTCTCTATAGTTGACCATTGTCAGCCACTCTATCAACATTCCGGCATGCATCTAAGCTATCTATCACAACCATAAACTTCTTAATCATCAACATAAATCATAATAGTTCTTCAAACATGTCAATTTAACCATATTCATACCAATTCCCATCATGCAAATCAACCCCACATTTTTGCTATTTAACTACACATTGGTCATATACATACATGTATTTAAAGTCATTAACACATAAACATCAATTTATTTGCCTTAAGGATTGTTATGTACAAAACTTACACATATGATGAAGATTAGTTAAAGTTTGAACTTTTCAAGTTTGTCCACTCCCTTAGAATGGACTTCGAACACCTCTACCAGATCTTAGTAAGATGATAAACATCATCTTAGCCTTTAGAATACGAACCAAAATCTAGAAAAAAAATTGAGTTATTCTCTAAACTCAAAAACTTGCTTTTCTCAATCTTCTTTCTCACTTTTTCCTTAAGAAATACTGATATTCTAAGCTTCTCCAATGGAAGAAGATGATACAAATGTGCGTTTGGTTGATTAATAGGGAGTAAAGAGCGAATTTAAAGGAGATGGTAAAGAGAAAATTGTGACTGCCTCACATGCTCTATCTGTCCAGGCTTCATGGTTGTGACTCATCTTTTACGAGCGTGAGCCTCTTCTTCACGATCGCTGTGAAGCATCTTATCGTGGCTTATAACTAAAATTCGATATTCACAGCTGTGACACCCATTGTTATGGGCATGAAACAACATATTCCAGCAACTCTTAACTTTCCAAAACTCCACTTAATTACCAACTTCTCTCTAATTAATAACATAACTTATAGGCTCTAATTACCAACATTACACGTGATGCAGGCCAACATAATTGTATATCGGCTAATGCCTTAATTGACTGACATGACAATAATACTCTCGTCGATCAATGTATTTTTTGCTTTTATAATCATTATTGAATAATGGAAGAATTATTAATACATCTTCAATTATCACATACATGTTTGTGATTTTTACACAAATACCATTATCACATGCAAACCGTAACAATAATGTGTCATTGTATGTTGTCAAATTATTTTAATATTGTGTTGTCAGCTTATTGAAAAATTATTAATGCATCTTCAATTATGACATGCATGCTTGTGATTTTTTTTTTTCAGACATGGAGCCCCATAGGAGATATGCAATATAGTATGACCCTTATAATCCATCACTATTAAGATTACAATGCATACATTGATCAGAGGTTATTTGGTATGATCAGCTTCAGTCTCCAGTACTCACATGTCATCGAGCATATATATTATTGCACATGGAGGAGATTGATGCTCATATTAGAGATCTGCTCCAGCAAACTAGATTTTTAGGAGTAGTTCGACTTGGATTCTTCTAGTTTGATTGATATCTTATCACTGCACTTGTCGAGTGATGGAGGCTTGAGACTCATACCTTTTACTTTCCTGAAGGATAAGACTATTACCCTTTAGGATGTGGCTATTCAGACTAGTTTACCTATTGATGGCACACCATTGACTGGATATGGCCATCATGATTGAATGAACTTATGTGAAAGATTGTTAGGAGTCAAACCACCAAATAATGTCATTAAGGGTTCGAAGTTGAACTTGATGTGACTTGCTAAACAGTTTCATAATCTCCCACTAGATGCAGATGATGAGACTATTTTCTTCCATACACGTGCATTCATTATGCACATCATTGGGGGATATTATTCATGGACAAGTCAACTTTAAGGGTTAATTTGATATTCATTCCTCTTATTAGAAGACTTGATTACAGTACATCAATACAACTGAGATGGAACATGTCTTGCATGGATATATAGAGAATCGTGTAAGACCACATATCCGATTGCACAACAAATTGGTGGTCCACTATTTTAACTTTAACTCTGGGTATGAGATCACCTACCATCAGTTGCACCTACATTGTCAGTTCAGATACCACATGTTGGCCTATCACTAGGATTTCAGTATGCGTAAATATTATTCAATTAGGATTTCGGTATATATATTTTTACTAATTATTCTTTTACAAGTGGTGTGTTGCATGAATTACTACCAAAGTGTCCGCCCATGTGCTGAAAAATATAAGATACATGTTTGACTTGATCGAAACGGATAAGGCATTTATTTTTTTTGTCTCTCTTTAACTATATATACATATATTTTTTTACTTATACTATAAAAATATTGATTAGTGTTTTAGATATACTACATATCCTATGGAAGCCGTATAGAAATGATATTCTACAAATTCTTCCAGCTGACTGTTTGGATGACCAACACATATTGTGAGTTGTTGTCCCATTAATATGTTATCACATTGTGGAGTGGCACTATCCAGATCAAGTGTTACGATAGTTTGGACTTCAACAATCCATTCCAAACCAACAATTTCAAACGAAAGAGCTTCACTCCACTATGTGGAATATACGATTACAACATGTTTTATAAAGTCAGTGCATCAGTAGAAAAGACTTCATTATCATTCTTAGTATATAAAGTGGTATCGACGTGTAATGTGACAATGAATTTCTCCAGCATGATGTGCTCACGGAGCAGTAATGAATTCTTTTTTTTTTTTAATTTTTGTTCAACCATATTATAATCATAAATAATATGTATGAATTATATTGAGATTAATAGTTTATTTTTTTATTAATACCTTTTCTAGATATATGGTATTAAACATATTCGTCTAAGCAACGATGTTGATAAAATTCATCGACTTAATGATAGCATATTTTGCGCTGTTCAACAACAATGTAAATTTGTTGTCATGCTGCTGCCCCAACCTTCACAGTCTCAACCTCCATTTTCAAATGCTGCAATTGATGAAGAGTTTAACATTAGTCAACCACGGCCGGTCCGATGTAGGACTTGATCACGAAATTTTCTTGAATGTCGACAAAAAATTCTCATTATTCCTTCATCTTCTACATGTGTGTCTGTACCATTACCTGTTATATATCATGGTCAACAACCTTACAATTATACTAGTCTACACTCAGATTTGGTGTTTGGTCCATCACAAACATGTGCATTAGACACTCCTGGTCCATCCCATATGAGAACATCATATTCTTCATATTATCAGCACATGACTTCGATTTTACGAGACTCATCACAATCAAATCCTTTATCTGGACCTTTTGGACATTGGTCTCTCTTTTTCTCCATGACTTACACTGTTATATACGAGTCAAACATTTGGAAGTACGTTGTCTAAGGCTCATATTCTGGAAGAAGAAGCAAACGACATAGATGAAGAGGTTGAGCCAAGCCGATTGGTTGGAACAATATTTAAAAGACAACGACCTATATATAATAGAAGACCACCGACTTATGGCATAAGAGGACATATTGGAGGACAATGATATTTTTTTTTGGCTTTGTATATGAATTGAATGTATGCTATTTATTTTTTATTGTTATATATAATTTTAACAAAACTATGATATTTTTTATTGTTATATATAATTTTAACAAAAGTTGATAAAATTAATTACAAAAACTAAGGTAAAAAAATAAATTAAAAATAATTAATTTTGAAACATAAAATAGTTGAAAATTATTGTTTATAAACTAAAAAGGATTGAATAGTGCATAAAAAATTAATTGGTTCGGATTTGTAAGTAAAAAAAAAAATTCAAAAGTATTGTTCTTTGAAAATTAAAAAAATTGACATATTTAAAAATTAGCACTTATAGTGTAATTTTTTAAAAGTTATATATATATATTTGAGGCGTCGGTGTTATCCTTTTTTGGAAGTTAAAAAAAAATTAACACAATATAATCACTGCTTATAAAGTTGATCATACTACATGTCATAGGTTTGCCTGTCTAACTAGCGATTATTTGTGCGTAAAACTCAACATGCCAAAAAAATGATAGACAGGGAAATAAGTTTGGTTTGGATATATATTGGTAAATTTTTTTTTTTTTTTTGCTTATTTAATTAAAAGCCCAAGCAAGCTTTCCCTCTATCTTTGCTGCCGCCAGCCGTTATATCCAAGCTGTCCTATTCTCTTCTCCGTCGATTAGCCATTAACGCCCGCCGCCGTTGTCAAGTCGCTCGAGTTGATAGGTAACAACCCAACATCCTCTGCCCTCTTTGCTTGCCATACATTCCTCACACTCTTTAGGCTTCTTCCCTTTAGCTTCAACCTGATTTACGTAAATGTCTTCTTTTGTAAGTCTAAAGCAAAATTAGTAGGAGTGCCAATCGTCAATTTCATTTTAGGAATTGGTAAGATTTGCCTTAAGTATCAGTTGGCAGAACTGAGATTCAGAAATGGATGTTTGTTTGCAACTTTTGAGATTGCTAAAATTGCAGGGTAGGTATACTCTGTTTAGCGGGCGTTATCCTATTAACTCACATGTCTTTAGCTTTTGAAGTTTGAACTTCTAATGTCTAGTCTCAGACTGTTTTTCTGATAAGAGTTTTTTCTTATTCCTTCTCCATTTTAGCTAAGCGATATATAAACTGTTGATTGTTGTTCTTTTTTTGTAGGCATTGTTGTATAGGCTATCTGGTGATTATAATCATCTCCATTCAGATCCTAAGATTGTTGAAGTTGCAGGTTAGGTATACTTGTCACTGTCTTTCTCTATGATTTTACTTCTACGGTTTACAACATAGTTTAGGTATACTCCTTGTTCTTTTCTCTTTCATATTTAATTACTTAATTTCCAAATGTTTTAGTTTTTTAGAATAGATTAATAGACAAATAAAAAGAGGAGGAACCACTTTTTTTGCTGTTTCTTTCCAAGAAGCTATGCTGACAATTATCCTTTTCTTTTGGAAATTTCAGGGTGTTTTATTGCTTAATACTGTTCTTACAGGTAAGATTCTTCATTATGCCACCGTATTGATTTTCAGCTGATGTTGGATTACTTTCCAATTGTTGCACAGCTGGAATAGCTTGTACTTTTGGTTTGGAAACCACTATAAAACTACTAATGCAAAATATGAGTTAACTACAATGTTGCTTGTAATGAATGAATTTTATGAGAAGCTAACTAGTTTTCTTTTCTTCATTCATTTGCTTTTTTTTTTTTTTGGGTTAATTAATAAGTTCACTTAGGTTTGCCATGAAAATCATTGAGTTCCTCTAGTTTCATGTGCTTTAGTCCCCAAGGTACAATCTAAAAAAATTGATTAAAATATGTACAATAATGTTTTAAAACAATTAAATTCTTGAATTCACAAGTGTTTTGCCATTAGGTAGGTATGAGTAGATATTTCTGAAGTGAGAGGGATGCAATTTTTATTCCTTGGAACTTTATATTTAACCATTTCTTCTAGTTTAATCAATACAATGTTGATGATGGCTCAGATATGTTTACAGATAATGTTTGAGGTAATAAATTCAGTTTCTTTCTTTCTTTTGGTGCTTTTTAGTAGAATAACTAGATCCAAATTTAAGGCATTAGTGCAAATAGTAATACTCAATCAGGTTAGTAGCCTCTATGTATTGCACATGAAGGAAATAGAGTGTTGCTTATAGATATTTGTTGGTTAAGAACTACTTGATAAAGACTTTATGTAATATTAAGACTTCTTATTTTATTTACTACTCACTCTAGCCCACAAAGATAGGTTCACTTCTATTTTCACATGGAAAATTTAGTTAATATGATTGGAACTGTACATATTTCCTTATATACTCCAACATTAATTGAAAAACTAAAAAATGATAATTTATATTTGTTGATTACTAGGCATATTAAATAGTGGGATAAATGAGAATCAACTATATTTTAAAAAATGAAAGTAACCTGTAATTTGGGACAGATGTAGGTTAGAGGGATTATTATTTTTTCAGTTTGGATTTCATTCCTTATGGGATTAGGATCAGTCTTAGTCTATAAATATTTACCCTTGTAACTTAGTTATTTTTTAGTAGGCTGTTGATTGAATTATTAAAACTTTGTTATTTTCAAATAGAGCAGGTCCGTCTTCCATGTTATGGAAAGAAATATTTTTGTATTTATTCAAAAATGAATTAGCAGAGAAGCTAACTATTTCACAACTGAATAGTCTATTTCCGCACCTTCCTAATATAATAGAATTGCTAACTGATTTTCATTTTTTTGCCAAGACATCTTATCACCTCTGCCCGTCTTACTCAGACACTGCAGTTTCCATTAGGACTTGCTGCTTTCTTAGCTTGTGTCTCCCCACATCTCCTCTTGCATATGAGTTGGATTAAGATTCGTATGTATCGCACGAAAATTAGATATGTATACACTTTAATAAAATAGAACAATGGTTTCACTTCAATAGGAAGAATACCTTCAACTCATTTTTACAAATGTTAACAGACTAGCAGCCTTTAGTGAACAGGCCTGCCTATTATTTAGCAAAAGCAATTGCTTTGAGAATAAAATTTGACTTAATGTGGTGGTTTTAATGTTTAAAGTGACATAACTATAGGTAAAATTTGGGTTTCTTATTTGATCATAAACTTGATATTTTTTGTGCTGAACTAGTTGCAGGATATGTGGGACAGCAGTCACAACTCTAATTTTTTGGATTCTTTTTTTTGTAATTAATGGGTGGGAAATTTGACAGATTTGATTTTCTTTTTGCATGTGGGAGGAGGATAATAATGTAAAAGTTGCTTTTCTAATTGGATATTGACTCATAATTTACGTTGATATTTGGCGGTGTTGAAATTATTGGAGGCTATCTAAGACAAAGCACCAAATATTGTTTGTTTGTGGATATTATTCTAGTTGTTTCTTTTTTATTATAGATATTATTTTGATCGTTAAAAATCTTCTAATGAATATTATTATTATTAAGTTTAAAATATATTTGAGCTTAATTGAGTCGAGTTTAATTGGGTAGATTTCGAGTCAAGTTGAGCTAAGCATACTATGTAGTAGATTTTTAGTTGATTCAATCTTTGTTAAGTCGAGTTCGAGTAGCTCGAATATATTTTGAGTCGAGTTTTGAACGGTTAAAAAAAAAGTTTGAATCAAATTCAAGCTTCTAGTATTTTAATCAAGTCGAGTTCAAGTCTGACACTATATCGACTCTTGATTACACCCCCTAGCCATGACCCTGCCATCTCTGTCATAATTTAGTGAATGACCATAAAAAGTGATAAAATAATTCCAAATTGCTGGGTTTTATGAAGGTGTGGGTTTTGACGGTGAAGAGAAGTTGGGTGTATGATTGAAGATCATATGGTATATCACCTTATGGAGTGTTCAGTTTTTCGATTTGATTCTATTGCCTTTCTAAATTTGGTTATACTTTATAAGATAATTTCCAGAAATCCAAACATACCCGTTCTCACCCCAATTTACTAGTTCACTTTCATATTTAGATAAATCCAAACCTTATGGAGTGTTCACTTTCATTTTCTGCTCTTTTTTCCTTTCTGGGTACTCTCTTTCAGTTTGCCTTTCTACTTTTTGGTGTTTATGGAAAACTGGACCTGTAAGCAGTCCAGTTGGCTTGTTTTGTATAATTACATGAGTTTTGGAAGTTCAGAGTTTGATATTTTGTAACTGTCGATATTTATAATCTCTCCGTTTCTTGTTCTGAGATTTTATCTGTGTATATTTTGTATATGTTCATGTTTTTTATCCTTTCATAGTTTCATTCTCTATTAACGTCTCCAGTCTTTGAAGTAATTGAATTCTGGATATTTTGTTACAGGTCTCTGCTCCTCTGCTGTTAACCAAATTGGGGATCTCGAGATTATCATTAAAATAATGCAACTTTTTGGTATTTTTCATTGAAAATATGGCTTGTTGGTATAGAATTAAAATAAGAAAAAAAAGAGGAAGAAGAAGAAAGGGAAATAGATGATTGTAAGTTTTTTGTTTAATTGAAAAATCTTTCATTTTGTGGTTTAGTTGTGATTTTTGTCCCAGCTTTCCTCAATCTTCTCCCTTGCTGTCTTTCTCATTAAACAGTTGTCCATTTTTTGATTTCGTGAATAAAGCATATGCAAATGCCTGTTTTAGGTAACAATTGTTGAACATCCTTGGTGATAGTAGATTTTCCTATGAGGAATGCATTGTGCAGACATTGAATATGCTGAGACAAGTGTTTCATGGAATTCTTATTTCTTCATGCTGCTGAAATCTGTCATTCAGTGTTTCTTCGTATCGATGAAACTAAGTTATGAATATTGCTATCTGCTTTGGCAATTTAAATTTTTGCGGCTTATAATTCATTTGAATAATACAATCCCTGAAAAATTTCTTACTTATTATAATGTT
The DNA here is from genome assembly GCA_023653625.1 of Triadica sebifera. Taxonomy (NCBI): domain Eukaryota; kingdom Viridiplantae; phylum Streptophyta; class Magnoliopsida; order Malpighiales; family Euphorbiaceae; genus Triadica; species Triadica sebifera. The sequence continues at coordinate 31,599,511 of CM042905.1, forward strand.
AGTTCATTTCTTTGGCTATAATTTTGTTTATGGTCATGGCGTACTTCATTCTGACATGCTTGTATATATTAGTTTTATTTATCACATGTAAGAGAGTGGTTGCATTATCCAGTAACACTTAATTCTTATGTCACGTGTTATTTCCTTGTGTTATTATATGCTCCATGTCTGCTGTGAAGGAAATGTGCTAGAAGTTTTGTCAAACATTGTTGGAAAGATTTATTGCTGTTGGTTGATATTTGATAGGTTCTTATTGCATGAGATGAATTGAAGTTGTGGTTTTGGTCATAGCCTGGTTAGATGGTGCACATTTTTCCTTTTTACATGGAGTTTCCTGTCTCATTCTGCGATGGAAATTGTTTTATATTCTTTAAGATGCCCAATGTTTTACTTATTAAATACTTTACTGGCTAAAGTTGTCTTCAGTTTAGTCTTATATGACAGCTCAACTTTCATTACATTTTCAATTTTCTCTTACCTCTTACAGGTTCAAAAAAATGTTGATCCACCTGTCTGTAAAATTATGGACTTTCGCAGAGTGCAGTAAAAGCAAAAGGTGAAGGAAAAGGAACATGCTAAAGAAAAGGTACATTGCATTATCAAGCTGTCTTTCTGTCTATTTTGTTAGATTGGGATATGAACTATATGGAAATCACAAATATTTAGGCTACAGTTGATAACTGGAAAATTTATGTTGTCAAATGCATAAAAACATTTTATAATGGTTGTGGAAATTGAACTCAATAATTTTAGGCTTAATACATATATTCACACCCTGAGCTTAGCACAAAAAACCAGTGCGCCTGCTGAACTTTTCGAGAAACCATTTAGACATCTGAACTTGGTAGTTTTATATGTTATAAAAACCTTATTAGGGTATCCTATTTATTAATGTGAGTGTTAGATACACGCTTGCTGACTTGGATTCTCTAATTAATTTTAACCAATGAATGAATGACGTGTATATTGAAATAAATTAAAAGGGATACATTACAATCTTATATACACATAAAATAAGGCTGCTCTAGGAAATTGCCTAATTAACACAAATTAAACACTGAAATATAGAGATTCCTAAAAAGAAAGAAAATACACCTGTCAATATCCAAAAATATCTACAAATTGTCAATAATTTTCCACCATAGTGAAAAAGGGAGTAAAATAATACAATCATAATATACCAGGCACCAAATCAAAGTGAAGACCGAGTCTCTCCCTCATGCACGCACTCTCTCTGACTAAAAATGAACCTCTTCATCTTGGTCATGATGCTGAATAAGTAGTTTGATGATGCGAGATTACTTTTTAATGCAACAATAACGACGCAACACATCCCATGTGAACCAGCTGAATATGAAATATGATTCTAACAACTGCCTGATTGCATTAGTAAGTGGCTGGTTAGCCAATAAAATTAGCCTGATAGATTCATCGATAGGTAATTTTGGAGTCTCATAAATTTATGTCATGTTTGAAATCTTATAGTGTTCATCCACACTTAATTTTAAGTAGTTGGGTAACATATTGTCGATTTGGTCATTATCATCTTGATGATGCATGGCATAATATTAATAGATAATGATATTCTAATATTATGTCAATTATTGAAAAGTGTCGATATTTGAAATATACTTTTTCATGGAATGTTTTAATTATTTTTTTTTTTTTTTTTTTTCTGAAATTTTCCTTCTTGATCATCAATTATTTTATTTTTTTTGTCAACTAACAAATTCAAAATACTGATTGATTAAATCTAATTTATTGATAGTAGTATTCAGAATAATCTGAACTAAAAGTAATCTAGTCAAGTGTGAAAATATGTAATGATTCTCAAGGATGAAATTAATATGTGCAAAATAATAATAATAATAATAATAATAATAATAATAATAATAATAATATAAAAGTAGGTCCATGTTGAGAATCGAAGTGATTTAGGAAAGCAATTTATTTTTTGCTTTGTACTTCATATTTTTTCTTCTTTATATGATCGTTATATTTCTATGTTGATTTTGTGAGCAATGACAATGATAGCAAGTTGACAAATAAATACCTTGCACTTGGCAATTAAGTCTAAGAAATCTAGAATTTGCTCCTTTTATATATCCTTTTGATATGAATTATATCTTGCTAGATAATTTTTTCCCTTTGGATAATCCCAGTACTGCTGCACAAATATTAACTAAATCGATAAAACCGAATCGATCCAATTCAATTTAAACCGAAAATTATGGTTTAAGTGGTTTTATAAATTGTTATAGTTTTAAAATTTTTATAAACCGATTTTTTTATTTGGTTTTGCATTAAGAAAATATATATCCAACTCAGAGCTGGCGAGAAGAAGCGCCTGTGAACACACAAGCCATTATATCAGAAGATGGAGCTGGTCAGCTCTCTCAGGCATTTTGGCCCGATGCTCCCTAGCTAAAGTTGGCGTGCTGCTGCCTATCCAACCCATCGCTGGAGTCCTTGTGGGCTACTTCGTCGAAACCTCGACTGGGTCAGCCTCCATGATCGGGATATAGGAGCGGTCAGCCAACTGTTCGGTGACTAGTTTTACCAGCGTGAATAGCCGTAGCTGTCCACGTTTGGAAAGCCCTTATGCCTGAATTATCATATTTCAACTAAGGCCGCGCTAAAGGCGGGCCTGATTGGTGAGAAGCATCTCACCCCGGGCAAATCATCCCTTTGACTTATATAATATGATGTATTTCAATATCGTCCCTCTACAAGTGACAAGATATAATGTTTCAGTTATCTATGTATTTGCATTATGCCGCGCTATCAGCGTTTAAATAAATTTTTATATATGCAATTAATATTTTTCTTATGTTTTCACAAAGCCGCGTCATTGATGATCAGAAAACTCATTCCGATAACGACGCAACTTTCGTATACGAATATAGAAATACCACGCTTTAAGGCCAAATAAACTAGCACAAATACGCGGAATAATTTGTATTTTATTCACCAATACATAGCACCTCTTAAATACACTTTATAAACACTACATCGTTGCACCAAACAGGCTCCTTCCAGTGCATTAAACTTCTTCATATTTAAAGTAATTTTCATCCGGATCATTTGGTTGGCGTTGCTGGGTGAAAACATCAAAAACCAAGGGACCACCGTCGACTGTGAAAATCGATAATTCACCCGTTTTCTCGAAACACTGGCTGAGTAGCAACGCAACAAAGTAGTCATTTGGAGCTAGTTCCTGAGATCCCATTGTAGAACTTCGATCAATAATGAAATTGAGTTAGCTACATATCTCGACGCTCGTCCCCCTCGTCAGATACAGTGGCAACAAAGTTACCTTTGCAGCAGAATTTCTGCTATTGTAAACGAGGCAACGTCTCCACATACACCAATCTGTTGTTGATCTATCCATATACATGTAGAGCAGCTTGTCTCCTGATACCTGCTCAGCAGCCGGTGCCGTGTAGCCGCATGTTGCCCACAACGCAACACCATCATAATAGTCAAGCAGCGCCCTGTTAAGTTTAGCCTCCAACTCGTTCGGTCCTTCGGCGGTGAGGAAAGAGAGATCGACCAATAGAGCATCCAACACATCTTTTGTAATGTTGCTTTGACAAGGCCAATCCATAGAGCCGGGCCGAAGATGACGCTACTTCGCTTCAGTATCCAAACTACATCTAAAATACAATCAAATGCTGGGCCATCAGCCTCTTCGTAAGTGGGCCCTACCATATTCTCTGAGAATATGGCACAGGGGAGGCCTCGATGAATCAACCTTGCCAGTTGCTGATAACGTTATTTGAAAGCGCACATGCCAAAAAATAGAATATTTACTTTAGTGCGATATGCAATTTAGATATATTCGCAATCACTTAGAGATACAAATATCAGTATAATATAAATTTACTCTCAATTGTCAGCTTTTGTTCAAAGGAATATCGCCTTTTCTACTAAAATGGATCTGATGCGATTTGCACTTTAACAAGCTGGGTATAACATTTTAACGCTTTAACTTCCTTTAATGTCAGCCTTTCCTTCCTCTCGGTGGAGCAATAAGTATATACTTTTGCTTTAACAAAGTGCACTGGTACAACAAATAACTTGTTATAAATGTCACATATGCAAAATCGGCAGATTGCGTCCACTCCAAAATGACTGATCAACTTCGTGTAGAAGCCTGATCCAAAGAGGAATTCAACTCAGAAGGGGTATTCATCAGGAGGCCCCCGAAATGCTTCATGCGCTTTTAGCCCTCATCCATGTAGAAAGTCGAGAGGTACGCACCCAGGTCGTTCCAGTTCCTGAGATTAGGGAAGACGCGGACGCTCAAAACTTCGAAATTGGGAATGACACCAATCTACTTGCCAAATTAAGGCTGCTAGAAAAAGCTAGAATTCTGGAGGAACTGGCTAGCCCGCTATCAACCTGTTTAGGCTCGGGAGTGACAGCGCAAGCGCAAGCGGATCTCCTCCATCGCTAGGAGAGGAGGATAGGCCAAGAATTATCTCGGACGAAAACCACGCGAATGGGTGCGAGTACGCCAAGTCATTTGACTCAGCTCAATATCCTATGTGCTCTCTCATGGTTCTGTCATGTGTGTTATATTAAGGACCATAACGCCTATAAACTGGAGAAATAATATAATTTCAGAGCGCTTAGCTCACTTATATCTCTTCCCCTGATAATCTTGTTAATGTTTAACTGTTTACTGAGTTTAATCTGCTGTAGAGACAAATTGTAATATTTACTAAAACGACTTTATCCAATATTGGAAGTCAAATTATAACAAATACACAACGCCTCTTTGAATATTTTTTGTCCAAAACTAATCCTAAGTCTGGTAGACATTGGAAATTGCTTGGATCTAAACTCCCTTCCGGTTCAAATGGAATGGAAATATTAAACATAACCACTCACCTATTCCACACGTGGTCCAGTCTCGGGATAAAAATTAGACGTTTAGCCATCATGTTTATCTAAAATGCCAAAATACATTGATTTCTCATATAAGTCTGAGCTCTCAAGTGGAATGATTTCCGCATGTCTCTACTACTTAACCTTTATTTCATTTTACGTTAATCGTAACCATCGACAGGTACTCAATTTCGCTTTCGTTAGGCGCATTTTTTAATTCATGCGTCAAGAGTACAGTCAGGCTTTTATGGCCACCATTAAAATAGCACACCCTAGTGGGTTAACAAAACACACTTAAGGTAATAGACAACGACAACAACCATCAGCGGAATTGCACTGCTTTGGAAGCTACATACTGAAATAACTGAAACAGTTAACAGGATACAGGGATTGGCAACACTGGCGGCACTGGGAAACGCCTAAATCACTACGCAGACCATTAGTATAGTGCAAATTGGCAGGCGCTGTGCTTCACAAGCTCGCTGCGTTCGAGTGGCCCATGATGACAGCCTTAGAGATCGATCACCAGACTTTCCTGCCATTGAGATTACCTCAATCTGCCGATCCAGATTTATGAAGCGCTTGCCAGGACAGAAAGCAGCGAAGTAGTCGTTGCGCATAGGATCTTCATAGCTAAAACCGGATTCCTGCCTGAGCTTCTGCGATACCTTGCCCCGGGTTACATCGTTCTGGTACGGAGGCAGCGTAGTCAATAGGACCCCACCGCGCGTGTTGTAGGGCAAGACATTCCCGTGGAAACAATTCATCATTGTCATGTAATCCAAATAGACATAAAGGTGATCATCGCCCTTCTGATCCCTATTTTCGTCGGCATCCATGGGTTCGCCCATAAACTCCTTTTCAACAGTAGCTTCTCTGCATTCAGCTGCAATCTCTTCCATATGGATCTTTAGCTCATCGCTTCCTGTGACTCCTTTAACCTGAAGTTTTTCGAACAGAGCACATAGATCTAAATCCATATTTTATCGATGAAGGAAGTAGACGTTTGAATGTTTACTCAAGGGAAGCGAAAACCTTCATTTAAAGCATAACCTCCCGACCCTTTATGCCAAATAGCGGAAATAATAATTATTATTCGTATCTGTAGCCTCGAAGTGTGTTAGACACCTATAACGCTCAATAATAATATTCTTTGCTAAAGGTGTGATCTGTCAGTATTCCACCTGACCCACAGAACCGAAAGGAGCATAACAACTGTTGTACCCAACGTGCCATCACTAACATCTTGTTAGTATTTTATCAGCTATGGACACGTATAATGAGCACAGTCTGCTCATTTAATTTATTTGCGGGCACACATAGATAAAATATATACTTTAAAACATCACTTATGATGGATAGCATCACGACTATTGGAGAAGTACCAACCAGCTCTGTTAGACTTGCTTTTAATGCATTATTGACAGTACCGAGCTTTATTGATGTTGCCTCAAAAAAGCTAAGCATTTCACTCGTCTGGATAAATGTCCGCAGGAACTATCCTGGCTGTCGGCACTAAGAAATGCGTTTTCCCCACGTGGTAGGTGGTAAATGACCTTACTTCGGCTATAATATATAGCTCATTGCATCTCTAAAAGGCAAACAATGAAGACACGGTGTAATGTGGAACTCCAACGGCACATCTTCAATGGCATTTGCAAAGCCGCAGTCTAACACCTCTCCCACCCAATCTTGCTGATATTGCAGTAAATCTCTGCAAAACTCAGCATCGTAAGCAAAAGCTGTAAAAATTTTACGGCGCAACGTTCTTGGACTAAACCTGTTGATGATGGCGAATAAAGTGAAGTATGGGCGTTCGTATGGACATATATCCATTAAGGATTGAAGATATAATTGTGCATCGCCTATGCGGGAAGACAAACCACTATCCTACTAATGGGCTACGAAAAACATTATATATTGAATATTTCTTCAAGAATGTATTATATTGCCCCACAGTTAATGAAAAACAACCAATATTATTTCTTGCCAACTTGTTGTACCTTTGTGAGTTAGCACGCCTCGAATCTGGACCGAGGACCCCACTTCAAAGAAAAGTTGTACATTGTAGGAGATTTTTGACTGCGCAAGATTCCAACTATCGCCGCAATAGTGGAACATGAAAACCCATAAGCAATAATTGCAAGAAATTCGACAGTTCTGCTTTTAAAGTAAAACACACATTCACAGATCTAACAGGGAATAATAGAAGCCCAAGATGAGATCTTGTGAGATAATCAATTTCGATTAAAAGATTATAGTTTATATCTATTTCAATATTAATTTCATGCTACGTTTCAAGCACCAACATATTTTGGAGATGATTGCTTCCAAATAGGAGACTATTCGTTTAAACCTACTGTCACTTTTGTCTTATAATTACGTCCATATGCATAAAACTTTATTCGCTAAAACGTACATTCATTATGGAGGGCTGGAAAAGTCAGTTCTTTTTTTATGTATTGACCAACATGCCAACATCAAAGTTATTTTACCATGGAACCCTATGTGAGAACATCGTAAACGTGTCGTTGTATTAGTGGTGATGTTAAATGAACAAGGCACGTTGGGTTCCAATGTGCAAAATTCGCTTTCTGTAGGAGTAAAGTTAGACATCACCTGGCTGGGCCTGCCTGACAAACAGCATGGAGACCAAAACATCCACTTATTTAACCGGTGCCTGCATGTGCTCAAAATCATTCATAAACATACATTCACACCCCCAGAAATCGTAAGCTCTTCCAAAATCAGTAGTAACCTCTGCTCGCGTGGAGTTTGATGAGAAGCTCAAAAGTAGCTGGTTTCATAGCCGGTATCTCAAAAAAATAATCGCTTCAAACCTCCTGGGTGGATCTTACTCGTACGTCACTGAAGAAACCAATGTTGGACAAGAAGCAAAGTGCATTAAAGGGCACTCGATAGCGCTCATACAAGATGACGAACTTGAGACATTTTTCCAAATGCAGCAGATATCTGGATCATCCCTTGCAGCAGATTCTCATGTACGTGCAGATGCACCCTCTCCAAAGGCAGCACAGAGAATCTCGGTGCCATCGTCTGAAGACGGTATGTCAGACAAATCTTATACTATCGATGTTAACTCGAAGCGCAGCTTGACAGATACACTCATCAGCATGCCTCTACGCACACGAAATGTGTGTGCCGCACGAGCGCGGAGGGAAAGAGATGAAGCTTATCAATATATGTTGGGAATGCCTGACCTGCCCCCACGGGCAAAGAAGTACTTGCAACAAAACATCAGCTCAATCCGAAGACAAGAAATGAGATGGTGATTGCGTTCTGAGGTGCCCTGTTCTGAGAGAGCACTATTTTGGCTGTGGTTGGCCATCATTCAGGCAGCGGTCGTCGTTCCCGATATCGTATTGGGATTTCTCGGTGCACAGTTGTCGTTTTGCGTTCTGGCCCGATCACCTTACAGACGCAGCTTATGGTGCTGGCGATTTTTGACTATCCAAGGGCGGACGAAAGGCTTGCACGCTTCTTGGCTTGCGAGATTTTTCTAGGAGGACTGCCAGTTGTTCTTTTTGGCACAATAGCCATTGCGATGCCCTCCCATAAAGGAACAACCTTCCATAGTGCTAAAGATGTTGCATGGAAGGCGACTGTTCGCATTCTGTGGCAAATGTTGATGCAGAACAGGAAAAATATCCAAGACCTTTTCAATTATGCACGCTTTAGAAAAAAGAAATTTTCCGCTACTCAACATCTTGGTTTCGATTTCCAATACGACAAGCTAAAGACTTCCAGCACCATCATATACTCTTGGTTTGACACCTTTCATGTGAGTAACCGCCTTCGTGCTCAGATAGGTTATCACAAGCAGGACCATGAACATATTTTAAAGGCATTGCGTTGGGTTTCCGATATCACCGATGATGAAAAAGGCAATCCCCGAGGGAGTAAAGCAGGTATACTTGTGGCGATTTTGGCAATGGGTGCCTTAATATGCCTTTCCACCTTTCCGATTGATCCATATTCGGGCCTGATCGCAATGGCGAATATGGTGCCATTGGCGGTGCGAGCTACTTTTAACGTCATGAACAAATCGCAACGTTGGCACGATCTATTGAGTCTTTTTACCGCAACTGCCGGCATAAGTTTTCCGAGCACATTATTCATGGTAGCCAATATGGTTTACTGGCTTCTGAAAGGCAAAGCTCTGTTTATGGGCCTATCCAGTGTTCGATTTTGGCTTAGCTTCGTCCTAATCTTTTTTATGATCCTCTTTCCAAAGTTATGGGGCAAGATGTTCATGTACATTGGTTCGCGGTGCCTCGATGGCAATTTAACACCTTAGTGACAGCTTAATATTAGCTCGTTGAACCACTGATAAAACGAGCACTTCTAGCAAATAATGGGAATATCATAGGCAGAACGTGTAATAATTTCATTAAGTAGTATTTAGCCTCCTAATTTTGCATAGTAGAACTAAATCTTGTTTCGGTAATCTCTGTTTTTGAATATACTATCGTGCTTTTCATCATTCAGTTACACAATACTTTATTGATAAACCCTACTAAGTATATTTATTTTATCTTTTCAACCTTAAGAAAGTACGCTTTATTGCTGAATGTATTAAACAATCTCAACACAGTGTTTTACACAAACATAAAGACAATCGATCTCTTTTATGAAATCGACGAATAACACATTCAAAAGTCGAGCTCAAGCGCATCAAATCCGAACACAGGCGTTAATTGTGCCTTCTGACTATCATCCTTTGGGCTATCTTTGAGGAATTCGGCGTAGCGTTCGAATATTTGAGCAGCGGCTCTCAGGATCAAAACATCAATTTCATTGAACTCTTCAGCCTGATGCGGCTCTAGAAAGCGAATATATTGGCTGCAGAAACTGGCGCAGGTTGGATCGCGAGGCGTAACCATCGTCGGTGCGTCGAGAAGTCTAAGAACATATTCCTTGATGACTTGAGGCTCTACGAGTTCGAACTGACCAGTATTCATGGGAGAGAAGGCAGTGATCGGAAGGCCATTTTCTTTGGCGCTGTAGGCGCCAGTGGCATAGTCGCAGAACAGGACAAAAACATCACTCAGTGGAAGGGAACAGAGGTCCAAACGTTTGAAAAATGGAGCGAGCGTGGCGGCAGAAAGATTAAGGCAAAAGGACAGATCGATGTGAAGACCAAAGCTAGTGCCATAGCCCTTGTTATAAGCATGCTCACCAAGACGGTGAAGTACTTCCAGCTCGCTATGCGTCTGGACATCGACCTCCAAACAGAGAACCTTGTTGCATTGATAAATGATGGCGACGGGCTTGTTAACGACGATATTAAAAGACGATGGTTATTAATTCAATAGGTTTTGTGAAATCCATCGATGTACTGCAAATCGGATCTGTAAACGTTTGCTTTTTTATGATATTAAAAGACGCAACTTTATATATATATGCAACTTATTATTCCATAGCCAAATATAATTGACATGATCTCCATTGAATGCATAGATCGAGGTTATTTCATTACTGGCTTCTATGAAACCTTGCATATCGAATGCCTCTTGGGGCTCCCATAGGCCATTTATTTGAATATAGTCTGCAATACTTTAATTTTGCCAAAAAATCTTTTGAAGATTGTCATCATTTGCCCTTGCACATGCATTTTGTACAATGCTGACCAAATGCGCAGCACGTGAAGAGCATTTGCTTGGCCATACAGATTGAAAGATTCCCATTTGTGAGGATGACACAATTGCATTGGTCAAAGACCAATCGCCCACTTGCCTTGATGAACGTGGCACTTTTGAAAAAGCAGGCTATATTCTGACAAAGATATGCTACTATTAGGGTGTTATGCTCAATCTACATCTGGGTTATTTATATTTGAATCAAATTTTCTTTTTGAATGAGTTCAAAGGTGTGCATATGCACAAATACATACGAATACTGAGACTAAAGGCTGAACAGAAATACATTTACCTTACACAACCATGCTTTCTATTTTATATTTTCTTTGCTTTAAGTTCTCCTCTATACTTTTTTTTTTCTCTGTGAATGCATAGTTGCAAACAATAAAAAAATTCCTCTATTTGAATTGTCTTTGAATGTGTGGCTCATACTTTATATATACACATATATGAAGGCAACTCATGGTCATTGCTTCTTATAATCTAAGTCTTGATAGCAGTACATATGGCCTGAAAGTAGTTTAGAAATTGCTTAAATTTAGCTGGTGGATGGGATGGAGGGTTAATATATTACTTATTAGAGCATCAACAGCTTATCATGAACCTTGTGTGGGGTTCATTAATTAGGGTATGTATGCTTACATTGGTCTTTATATGAACAATGCGATGTTGAGCCCCATGGTTTGCTTGATTACCTCTCCATTTTGAAGTTGATTCTCGAGGGCAGTTACTGGAACTAAAAATGCAGTCGATGACTTTGAATGACTTGAGTAATTAAAAAACTCAGACAGCCCCACTTATCCAGTTTGGTCCAGTCCTGTCTGGACATATAGACTGATGGAACTGAAATTGCGGTCCATCTATATTAAAATCTTTAAGTTATTTTCAGTGCGACGTCGTTTCATTCCACATTCGTAATATTTAAGGGTTTTTAGTATATATGTCCCGTTGCAATGTGTATTTTTCCTATTTTACAAATATTAGTACTTACAAAAGAGACGCTACATTAAGTATGAACTTAACTTCACTTAAATATGTCATCATGCCATCTACAAATCTTTGTTACATTCTGCGAATTACATTGAATCAATAATTCCATAGACATAAAGATCAGACATATTTCTAAGAATATGTTTGTACGCTTCAATTTATAATCTCAATTAAATTGCATACAAACGCTTTAATTTTACATCCACGTATCTATATTTAATCTCTCCATGTGAATCATCTGCACGGTGTAAATTGCAAATAATTAAAGTAAAAGCAGATTCCCTATCTTGACCTTTGAACCTGTACTTTCGTGAGTGGGTCTGAGTCACCATTCACATTCTCCACTTTAATGCTTTTTCAAAATTCGAATGAGGACCCCTATTCGAAAATAAATCAGCAATTATACATCCAACATCAAGCATCTTTTGAATATACTGTCCTTGTTTATAATAATATAAGCAGAAAATGACATCTACTCCCCACCTCACTGTTGAGTTCCTCGTTTGGCGTATTTGTTGATCTGGCACGGGTGGGAACCATGATTTCACTAATGAATATAGTCCTTACAGTTTGACGACCAACATCCATAGGGAGTTCTGCCACTTTTATATTTCCTATAGCCTTTCTTCAAAATTTTCAACTTCATCCGGGTTTTAAGTGTTCCATGTCGCCTGTTAGCGGTTTTGATGAGATCGTTACTGCTGCCAAATCATTTGTGTCTTGCTTCCGAGCAAATACTATTCTTGAATCTAGCAGCTGCATATACCTTGCATTGCAGCTCATAAAATGGTGTGACATTCTCATTTTTCAGCTACTTTTGCCTACATTCACAATACTATGAGTATCAAATTGTTGTTCCTCCAACGCTTCTAACCACGTGATCTTCATCATGTCTGGAATGAGATAAATTTGTTCAAAGAAATTCGACAGGCGTTTGGCGTATATACTGACGTATATAACGAAACACTTATGCTTTGCCAAATGAAATGGGCTGGAGGAGTTCTTAAGTTAGATAGGGATATACCAACCGTCAAACAACTCAAAGATATTGCTGAACTTGTCAAGTGCAAAATATCTTATCATGCGTCTATGCTTGTCGCTGACCCCCCCAGATTTGGCTCGGGAGGAGAACCAACAGGTATTTGTCTATCTTTCCCGTGAGAAGATGGAGAAAGTGTTGCACGACCAGTGCGTCACGTTTGGAGATGAGTCGGTGCTGGCGATAACTATTCAACCATATCGGAGTGATATGTCTGTCCAGGAGATGGTCTGGGTGCACAACCTTGCTTTGCAACTCAGCCGCACCAGGGAATCTGATCTGGAGTGTTTCATTGCTATTTTCGCAAGCAACTTGTTCAGACAGTCACCTGAGTTGAAAGTGACCAACCTTTATGGGACAGTGGTACCTTGCACCTTCTTTATTCGACAAGGAACTGAAAACCGCGACTATGATGTTGTGGCTTATGGCGTCACTCGGTTTACAAATAATGCCATCCCAATACCTCTTCCGCCACCGTGTCTGCCAATCCTCGACTTAGGCTTGCGACTGTCTATCACCGGAGGGGAGGACAATGCCGATGATGAGCTCATGAAACTTGCCCCACGTCGCATAAAGACCAGACGTCTAACTTGAGGACGTTGAAAGCACGCGAGGCCGACCTTTGTCCAGGAGGGGGGGAATTTTCAATTTGTTTTTTCTATGTAAATCTTTCTGCTGAATGTTCAGGAAATAATCAATTTCACCTTTATAGTTAGATGAATTGAAATTGGCGGACCCACGTTTATATCAATCTAATGGGTTTCCTTCAATTTGCATATCAATCTAATGGGTCTGATGCCTGATCTGCTCCGACGAGGCAAGCGGTATCGGCAACGCGACGCGCCCCAACCAAGGCACGTCGATTTTCAGAAATCGCAGCCCAAAGTGTAGTGTTCAGATGAGTTGCCTAGAGAATTTGAGCAGGGAGGACATCACATTGCCGTACTTGTTTAGCCCGCTTCTTCTTGGCCTTTGCGCACCCAAGACGCTCAGTGAAGGCGACTGTCACTTCGCCGAAGGTAGATGCTATGTCGATCACGTTTATTCCAGCTAGTTCCATCCTGAAGATAAGATCTATGCATATCAGTAACAAGAATGGAAATAGGCGCCAGAAATTCAATACAGTTCCATTTACAATAAAGACTTACATTGTTGAAGTTTCAGAGCATGATCCAGATAGCCTCGTTGAATGTGCGAAACATCTATTTAAACCCATTGATGCTCTTCCGTCTTTCATACTCAGGAACAGTGAAGCAGCCCCATAGCCGAAAGGTAGTGCGCTCGCTGTGCAATTTGCACAACAATGGACATCCTCTTTTCCAGATACTTGTTGAAATTTTGATCGCGGCAGATTTGGGGATCTCTTTTCCAGCCGCATGGTTGCTAACATGACCTCATTTGCAATTATTTTGGGACGCAAATTCAAACCTTGAACAGAAAAGCGATGATGACGTTTGTTTTCTCCACAACTAGTATATAAAGATGCTCAACCGGAAGTGATTAGTGGGTGACAACAAAGTGCCATGTTGATCAAGGCAAGTGGGCGATTGCTTTTTGACCAACGCAATTGCGTCATCCTCACAAATGGGAATCTTTCAATCTGTGTGGCCAAGCAAATGCTCTTCACGTGCTGCGCATTTGGTCAGCATTGTACAAAATGCATGTGCAAGGGCACATGATGACAATCTTCAAAAGCTTCTTTGGCAAAATTAAAATATTGTCGACTATATTCGAATAAATGGCCTATGGGAGCCCTAGGAGGCATTCGATATGCAAGGTTTTGTAGAAGCCAGTAATGAAATAACATTGATTTATGCTTTTAATGGAGATCATGTCAATTATATTTGGCTATGGAATAATATGCTGCATATATATATAAAGTTGCGTCTTTTAATATCATCGAAAAGCAAACGTTTACAGATACGATTTGCAGTACATCGATGGATTTCACAAAACCTATTAGATTAATATGCAGAATGACAATAGAGGAAGAGTGAGGCAGGTGCCATGCATGTTTCTATCTGCTCAGTGGGCAGTCCAGAGGATTAAAGAGCGCAATCGTCCCACCGGTGCTCTGAACCATGGTGCAAGCAAGCTTGATCGCCGCCTGGATATCCTCCTCGCCCCTGGCTCCGGTGAAGAAGTACTCGCTATCTGCCACATGTATCCCTTTGTCCTTCTCTGCTTGATTTGCATGCAAAAAATGATTGCAGAGATTGTCATCTTGGCTGGGGTTCAACTTGGAAGGAATGCCGTCGGGTATGTCTGCTGGATGGTTGTGAGACACATATCGGTCATAGTCGTCGTTGAGCGGGACCAGATGCCCAGCAAACTTGGGTAAGACTGCAGCCAGCTCCTTCACCATCGCCAAGCACTGTTGCTTTTTGTCATCAGTTTGGTTCAGTAGACAAGGATCATCCTTCAAAGCGTAACGAAACAGAACGAAGCCCAGTCCTGCTAGCGCTTCAATTTCAAAGCAATACAACTCTTGAACAACCCCGTCCGTCCAGATCACAACTGGAAAATCAGTGCTTGTCCAAAACCTATGCTCCGTGATCATCAGTAATCCTGAAGTGAAACCGGCAGGCGAGTTTCCAATGGCCTGCGGAATACCATAGCTGAAAGCAGTTTGATTGCCGGCCAATTGGGGTAAAATCCGCATCTTCCGGTTATTGCCACTAATGACAACTCGGTCAAAGATATGGGATTGATCATTCTTTAAGCAAATCTCGATTTTTCCCTTCTCCTGGCCTATCTCGCACACAGGATCAAAACACATTCGCGCCTTTGCATGGCTTTTTTGAAATATTTCACTCCGCATTCGCACCTGTAAAAGCTGAAGGCCACCGATTAGAAGCTGCTGATCCTCCTCGTAGCCAATGATTGTCCATTCTAGAATCTTTGTGAAGCGGACGCGCCGGTAACAAGAAGAAACTCGCCCGAAACCAAATCTCAACACGCGAAAAACCTCAAAATCGTCGGGTCTTTTCCACGTTTCACCGCCACGAAAATCTTTTCCAGTGCTGCGTGGAATGTGAACTGGTCAAACTCCTTGAGCCAAGCCCACCATGCGCTGTAGGCCTAATCAAACCGCTGCTCCTTAAACATCGAAGCGATTTTCATTGGAGCGATAAGTTGCCTCCCATTTCGCTCATACCCTTCGCACAGGATTGCCTTCCAGCCGGCTACGAACGTTGAAATATTGACGGGGGAGATTGACCAGCAGGCCATCTGTAGCGTTTCCGCTGGTAATAAAGAATTGTGTGATCTTTGCCCGCTCGAGGAAAACGTGCGTCCGATGCAATCCTGAACTTGTCCAAATAGTATGATAGACAAATTTGATTGGCAGAGAAGGGCATGACTCCGAACGAGGTCAAAAGGTGCAGAATGTTACAATCAGGCGGCGACACTCCAATATCCCTGATCTTGTCAAGTGAATCGAAAAAAGTGATATCTCTAATGCCACTGCGCAGTAGTTCTGTTGTAGCGACAAAGCCAGACAGCCCCCCTCCCACAATGGCAACACTGGGTGGCAATGCACATTTTGGATAATGCCCTATACCATCATGCGTGTCACTCTCCTGGAGAAAAACCTCATAGTCGCACAACATATCAAGGAAGCATCGAGGAACATTAATGATAGCTGCCCGATTAAGTTCATCGTAGAATGACGTCGACCCAATAGCCACAATGTCATACTAGCTAAAGAGTTTAACTGATCGACGAAAGAAGTGACACGTCCGTTCTAAATTATTTCGCCTGCGCACTTTGCATGAACGCTCAACAAACCGGCTACTGAGCTGGATGACAACAAACCACTTGATGGTCGCGGCAGTTGTGTAGCGACCTGGACAAACCGCATTGTAGGCACGTGCTATTTCTCAGAGTGAAATATCATTGTTGTAGGGGGGAATCATGCAGGCCAACACTGGATCGCCAGGTGGAGCAATGCATCCATTCTCCACGAACCACCTCATTCGGTTATAGGACATGAAAATGAAAGTCGGGGTGTGACGAGAAGGCAACACTTCCCACTCGTCAAATTGGGGACCATGAAGACACGATGTAATGTGGAACTCCAACGGCACATCTTCAATGGCATTTGCAAAATCGCAGTCTAACACCTCTCCCGTCCAATCTTGCTGATAGTGCAGCAAATCTCTGCAAAACTCAGCATAGTAAGCAAAAGCTGTAAAAATTGCACGGCGCAACGTTTTTGGACTAGATGGGTTGATGATGACGAATAAAGCGAAGTATGGGCATTCGTATGAACATATATCCATTAAGGATTGGAGATATAATTGTGAATCGCCTCTGCGGGAAGATAAACAACTATCCTACTAATAGGCTATGAAAAACATTATATATTGAATATTTCTTCGAGAATGTATTATATTGCCCCACAGTTAATGAAAACTGCCAATATTATTTCTTGCCAACTTGTCGCGCCTTTGTGAGTTAGCACGCCTCGAATCCGGACCGAGGACCCCACTTCAAAGAAAAGTTGTACATGGTAGGAGATTTTTGACTGCGCAAGATTCCAACTCTCACCGCAGTAGTGGAATATGAAAATCCATAAGCAATAATTGCAAGAAATTCAACAGTTCTGCATTTAAAGTAAAACACACATTCACAGATTTAACAGGGAATAATAGAAATTCACTTTTGTGTTATAATTACGTCCAGATGCATAAAACTTTATTCGCTAAAACGTATATTCATTATGGAGGGCCAGAAAAGTCAGTTCTTTTTTGATGTATTGGCCAACATGCCAACATCAAAGTTATTTTACCACGGAACCCTATGCGGGAACATCGCAAACGTGTCTTTGTATTAGTGGTGATGTTAAATGAACAAGCGACGTTGGGTTCTAATGTGCAAAATTTTCTTTCTGTAGCAATAAAACTAGGCATCACTTGGCTGGGCCTGCCTGATAAACAGCATGGAGACCAAGACATCCACTTATTTAACTGGTGCCTGCATGTGCTCAAAATCATTCATAAACGTACCTTTACACCCCCAGAAATCGTAAGTTCTTCCAAATTCAGTAGTAACCTCCAATTCATCCATGGAGAAGTTGAGCTCTGCTCGCGTGGTGTTTGATGAGAAGCTCAAAAGTAGCTGGTTTCATAGCCGGTATCTCAAAAAAATAATCGCTTCAAACCACCTGGGTGGACCTTACTCGTATGTCATTGAAGAAACCAATGTTGGACAAGAAGAAAAATGCATTGAAGGGCACTCGGTGGTGCTCATGCAAGATGAGGAACTCGAGACATTTTTCCAAATGTTGCAGATATCTGCATCATCCTTTGCGCCAGATCCTCATGTACGTGCAGATGCACCCTCTACAGAGGCAGCGCAGGGAATTCCGGTACCACCATCCGAAGACGGTTTATCAGACAAATCTTATACTCTCGATGTTAACTCAAAGCGCAGCTTAACAGATACACTCATCAGCATGCCTCTAAGCACACAAAATGTGTGTGTCGCACGAGCGCGAAGGAAAAGAGATTAAGCTTATCAATATATGTTAGGAATGCCTAACCTGCCCCCTTGGGCAAAAAAGTATTTGCAACAAAACATCAGCTCAATCCGAAGACCAGAAATGAGATGGCGACTGTGTTCTGAGGTGCCCTGTTCTGAGAGAGCACTATTTTGGTTGTGGTTGGCCGTCATGCAGGCAGCGGTCGTCGTTCCCGATATCGTATCCAGATTTCATGGAGCAGCAGTTGCCGTTTTGCATTCCAACCCGATCGCCTTACACACGCAGCTTATGGTGCTGGCGATTTTTGACTATCCATGGACGGACGAAATGCTTGCACGCTTCTTGGCTTGCGAGGTTTTTCTGGGAGGACTATCAGTTGTTCTTTTTGGCACACTAGCCATTGCGATGCCCTCCAATAAAGGAACAACCTTCCATAGTGCTAAAGATGTTGCATGGAAGGCGACTGTTTGCATTTTATGGCAAATGTTGATGCAGAACAGGAAAAATATCCAAGACCTTTTCAATTATGCATGCTTTAGAAAAAATAAATTCTCAAATACTCAACATCCTGATTTCGATTTGCAATACGAGAAGCTGAAGACTTCCAGCACCATCATATACTCTTGGTTTGACACCTTTCATGTGAGTAACCGCCTTCATGATTAGATAGGTTATCACAAGAAGGACCATGAAGATATTTTAAAGGCATTGCGTTGGGTTTCTGAAATCACCGATGATGAAAAAGGCAATCCCCGAGGGAGTAATGCAGGTATACTTGCGGCGATCTTGGCAATGGGTGTCTTAATATGCCTCCCCACCTTTCCGATTGATCCATATTCGGGCCTGATCGCAATGGCGAATATGGTGCCCTTGGCGGTGCGAGCTGCTGTTGACATCATGGACAAATCGCAAAGTTCGCACGATCTATTGTATCTTTTTACCGCAACTGCTGGCATAAGCTTCCCGAGCACATTATTCATGGTAGCCAATATGGTTTACTGGCTTCTGAAAGGCAAAACTCTATTTATGGGCCTTTACAGTGTTCGATTTTGGCTTAGCTTTGTCCTAATTTTTTTTATGAGCCTTTTTCCAAAGTTTTGGAGCAAGATGTTCATGTACATTGGTTTGCGGTGCCTCGATGGCAATTTAACACCTTAGCGACAGCTTAATATTAGCTCGTGGAACCACTGATAAAGCGAGCACTTCTAGCAGACAATGGGAATATCATAGGCAGAACGTGTAATAATTTCATTAAGTAGTATTTAGCCTCCTAATTTTGCATAGTAGAACTAAATCATGTTTCGGTAATCTCTGTTTTTTAATATACTGTCGTGCTTTTCATCCTTCAGTTACACAATACTTTATTGATAAACCCGACTAAGTATATTTATTTTATCTTTTCAACCTTAAGAAAATACGATTTATTGCTGAATATGTTAAACAATCTCAACACAGTGTTTTACACAAACATAAAGACAATCGATCTCTTTTATGAAATCGACGGACAACACATTTAAGAGTCGAGCTTAAGCGCATCAAATCCGAACACAAGCGTTAATTGTGCCCTTTGACTATCATCCTTTGGGCTATCTTCGAGGAATTCAGCGTAGCGTTCAAGCTTTTGAGCGGCGGCTCTCAGGATCAAAACATCAATTTCATTGAACTCTTCAGCCTGATGCGGCTCCCAAAAGCGAATATATTAGCTGCAGAAACTGATGCGGGTTGGATCGTGAGGCGTAACCATCGTCGACGTGTCGAGAAGTTTGAGAACATATTCCTTGACGACCTGAGGCTCTATGAGTTTGAACTGACCAGTATTCGTGGAAAAGAAGGGAGTGATCGGAAGGCTTTTTTTTTGGCATTGTAGGCGCCAGTGGCATGGTCGCAGAATAGTACAAAAGCATCACTCAGTGGAAGGGAACAGAGGTCCGAATGTTTGAAAAATGGAGCGAGCGCGGTGGCAGAAAGATTAAGGCAAGAGGACGGACCGATGTGAAGACCAAAGCTATTGTCATAGTCCTTGTTATAAGCATGCTCACCAAGGCGGTGAGGTACTTCCAGCTCACGATGCGTCTAGACATCGACCTCAAAACAGAGAACCTTGTCGCATTGATAAATGATGGCACTGGGCTTGTTAACGGCGATGCCCAGGCGAAGCTGATCTAACTTTGGTCTGTTTGGCTGTTGACTAGCATCGTGTTTTGTAGCATAAAATGACTTTGAAAGGGTTTGTACGGATCAAGAAAATCTGCAAATTACAGGATTACCTCTGATGTAACGTCTATCTCAGTATTCAACAGGTCAACGTTTAACTATTGTATTTGTAATATTTGTTAAGATACTTCCTTAAATAAAATTTAGAGCCTGCCTTTATGAAAAGTCATCCAGACGTTTTACAACAGTAAATACAAAATATGAATATAGCCCAATATATTTGGCTTTCTGCAGCCAATATATTTGCTTTCGGGAGCCGCATCAGGCTGAAGAGATCTAATATGCAAAATTAGGAGGTTAAATACTACTTAATGAAATTATTACACGTTCTGCCTATGATATTCCCATTGTCTGCTAGAAGTGCTCGCTTTATCAGTGGTTCCGCGAGCTAATATTAAGCTGTCGCTAAGGTGTTAAATTGCCATCGAGGCACCGCAAACCAATGTACATGAACATCTTGCTCCAAAACTTTGGAAAAAGGCTCATAAAAAAGATTAGGACAAAGCTAAGCCAAAATCGAACACTGTAGAGGCCCAAAAATAGAGTTTTGCCTTTCAGAAGCTAGTAAGCCATATTGGCTACCATGAATAATGTGCTCGGGAAGCTTATGCCAGCAGTTGCGGTAAAAAGACACAATAGATCGTGCGAACTTTGCGATTTGTCCATGATGTCAACAGCAGCTCGCACCGCCAAGGGCACCATATTCGCCATTGCGATCAGGCCCGAATATGGATCAATCGGAAAGGTGGGGAGGCATATTAAGACACCCATTGCCAAGATCGCCGCAAGTATACCTGCATTACTCCCTCGGGGATTGCCTTTTTCATCATCGGTGATTTCAGAAACCCAACGCAATGCCTTTAAAATATCTTCATGGTCCTGCTTGTGATAACCTATCTAATCATGAAGGCGGTTACTCACATGAAAGGTGTCAAACCAAGAGTATATGATGTTGCTGGAAGTCTTCAGCTTATCGTATTGCAAATCGAAATCAGGATGTTGAGTATTGGAGAATTTATTTTTTCTAAAGCATGCATAATTGAAAAGGTCTTGGATATTTTTCCTGTTCTGCATCAACATTTGCCACAGAATGCAAAACCTTCCATGCAACATCTTTAGCACTATGGAAGGTTGTTCCTTTATGGGAGGGTATTGCAATGACTAGTGTGCCAAAAACAACTGGCAATCCTCCCAGAAAAACTTCGCAAGCCAAGAAGCGTGCAAGCTTTTCGTCCACCCATGGATAGTCAAAAATCGTTAGCACCATAAGCTGTCTGTAGGGTGATCCGGCCGGAAACGCAAAACGGCAACTGTTGCACCGAGAAATCCCGATACGATATCGGGAACGACGACCGTTGCCTGCATGACGGCCAACGACAGTCAAAATAGTGCTCTATCAGAATAGGGCACTCAGAACGCAGTCACCATCTCATTTCTTGTCTTCGGATTAAGCTGATGTTTTGTTGCAGGTACTTCTTTGCCCATGGGGGCAGGTCAGACATTCCCAACATATATTGATAAGCTTCATCTCTTTCCCTCCGCGCTCGTGCGACAGACGCATTTCGTGTGCGTAGAGGCATGCTGATGAGTGTATCTGTCAAGCTGCGCTTCGAGTTAACATCGAGAGTATAAGATTTGTCTGACATACCGTCTTCGGACGGTGGCACCGGGATTCCCTGCGCTGCCTCTGGAGAGGGTGCCTCTGCACGTACATGAGGATATAGCGCAAGGGATGATGCAGATATCTGCTGCATTTGGAAAAATGTCTCGAGTTCGTCATCTTGTATGAGCGCCACCGAGTGCCCTTCAATGCACTCTGCTTCTTGTCCAACATTGGTTTCTTCAGTGACGTACGAGTAAAGTCCACCCATAAAGTTTGAAGCGATTATTTTTTTGAGATACTGGCTATGAAACCAGCTACTTTTAAGCTTCTCATCAAACGCCATGCGAGCAGAGCTCAAGTTCTCCATGGATGAATTGAAGGTTACTACTGATTTTGGAAGAGCTTACGATTTTTGGGGGTGTGAAGGTACGTTTATGAACGATTTTGAGCACATGCAGGCACGAGTTAAATAAGTAGATGTCTTGATCTCCATGTTGTTTGTCAGGCAAGCCCAGCCAGGTGATGCCTAGCTTTATTCCTACAGAAAGCGAATTTTGCACATTGGAACTCAATGTGCTTTGTTCATTTAACATCACCACTAATACAATGACACGTTTGCGATGTTCCCGCATAGGGTTCCGTGGTAAAATAACTTTGATGTTGGCATGTTGGCCAATACATAAAAAAAGAACTGACTTTTCTGGCCCTCCATAATGAATGTACGTTTTAGCGAATAAAGTTTTATGCATCTGGACGTAATTATAACACAAAAGTGATAGTAGGTTTAAAGGAATAATCTCCTGTTTTGAAGCAATCATCTCCAAAATATGTTGGTGCTTGAAACGTATCATAAAATTAATATTGAAATAGATAAAAACTATAATCTTTTAATCAAATTGATTATCTCACAAGATCTCATATTGGGCTTTTATTATTCCCTGTTAGATATGTGAATGTGTGTTTTACTTTAAACGCAGAACTGTCAAATTTCTTGCAATTATTGCTTATGGGTTTTCATGTTCCACTAATGCGGCGATAGTTGGAATCTCGCGCAGTCAAAAATCTCCTACCATGTACAACTTTTCTTTGAAGTGGGGTCCTCGGTCCGGATTCGAGGCGTGCTAACTCACAAAGGCGCGACAAAATGGCAAGAAATAATATTGGCTGTTTTTCATTAACTGTGGGGCAATATACTACATTCTCGAAGAAATATTCAATATATAATGTTTTCCATAGCCTATTAGTAGGATAGTTGTTTGTCTTCCCGCATAGGCGATTCACAATTATATCTCCAATCCTTAATGATTATATGTTCATACGAACGCCCATACTTCGCTTTATTCGCCATCATCAATCCATCTAGTCCAAGAACGTTGCGCCGTGCAATTTTTATAACTTTTGCTTACTATGCTGAGTTTTGCAGAGATTTGCTGCAATATCAGCAAGATTGGGTGGGAGAGGTGTTAAATTACTGCTTTGCAAATGCCATTGAAGATGTGCCGTTGGAGTTCCACATTACACCGTATCTTCATGGTCCTCGATCTGACGAGTGGGAAGTGTTGCCTTCTCATCACACCCCAGCTTGCTTGCACCATGGTTCAAAGCACCGGTGGGATGCTCGCGCTCTTCAATCCTCTAGACTGCCCGCTGAGCAAATAGAAACATGCATGACACCTGCCTCGCTCTTCCTCTATTGTCATTCTGCATATTAATCTAATAGGTTTTGTGAAATCCATCGATGTACTGCAAATCGGATCTGTAAACGTTTGCTTTTCGATGATATTAAAAAACGCAACTTTATATATATATGCAGCATATTATTCCATAGCCAAATATAATTGACATGATCTCCATTGAATGCATAGATCGAGGTTATTTCATTACTGGCTTCTACGAAACCTTTCATATTGAATGCCTCCTGGGCTCCCATAAGCCATTTATTCGAATATAGTCGATAATATTTTAATTTTTCCAAAGAATTTTTTGAAGATTGTCATCATGTGCCCTTACACATGCATTTTGTACAATGCTGGCCAAATGCGCAGCACGTGAAGAGCATTTGCTTGGCCACACAAATTGAAAAATACTCATTTGTGAGGATGACGCAATTGCGTTGGTTAAAGAGCAATCGCCCACTTGCCTTGATCAACGTGGTATTTTGCTGTCACCCACTAATCACTTCCGGTCTAACATCTTTATATACTAGTTGTGGAGAAAACAAACATCACCATCGCTTTTCTGTTCAAGGTTTGAATTTGCGTCCCCAAATAATTGCAAAGGAGGTCATGTTAGCAATCGTGCGACTGGAAAAGAGATCCCCAAATCTGTTGCGGTCAAAATTTCAACGAGTGTCCAGAAAAAGAGGATGGTCATTGTTGTGCAAATTGCACAGCGAGCGCACTACCTTTCGGCTATGGGGCTGCTTCACTGTTCCTGAGTATGAAAGACGAAAGAGCATCAGTGGGTTTAAATAGATGTTTTGCACGTTCAACGAGGCTATCTAGATCTTGCTCTGAAGCTTCAACAGTGTAAGTCTTTATTGTAAATAGAACTGTATTGAATTTCTAGCGCCTATTTCCATCCTTGTTACTAATATGCATAGATCTTATCTTCAGGATGGAACTAGCTAGAATCAACGTAATCGACATAGCATCTACCGTCGGCGAAGTGGCAGTCGCCTTCACTGAGCGTCTTGGGCGCGCAAAGGCCAAGAAGAAGTGGGTCAAACAAGTATGGCCATGCGACGTCCTCCCTGCTCAAATTCCCCAGGCAACTCATCTCAACACTGCACCTTAGGCTGCGATTTTTGAAAATCACCGTGCCTTGGTTGGGGCGCGTCGCGTTGCCAGTACTGCTTGCCTCGTCGGAGCAGATCAGACATCAGACTTATTAGATTGATATGCAAATTGAAGGAAACCCATTAGATTGATATGCACGTTGGTTTGTCAATTTCAATTCATCTAACTATAAAGGTGAAATCGATTATTTCCTAATATTTTCTACAATAATTGGCGAACCATGATGCAATAATCTTATGTGGTCTATAGTACTTTAACGTCTCTACGGAGCGTTTATATGTGTGCTGTCATGTAGAAAAACTCTATCCAGAACGATATGTATCTCGGTTAATGCAATATATGATATTGATTGGTGTGTTTATTTCTGCCAAATAGTTATATATATTTATATGTTGTTTTAAAATTAAGATTGTATTTGCTAAAGACCGATAATGAAGACGAAATGACATATGCAATACAGTACAAAACAAACTGCATGATAGATTGATATTGTCTAAGACACGATTGTTACAAGAAGAAATCAAACAAAACAATAACTTAGGACAAGCGCTGCACCCTATCTCATGCCAGCTTCATCACATCATTTTGTAATGGTGATGTTTATCATGTCTTTTAATGCGGCATCCTCGTGTCAATCAGGTGAGAAAGTGATGTGTACGTCAAAAATGCGAGAAATATTTTGCCACACATTTTAATGCAGTTATTATTTGCTTTGCATATATCGTTTATTAATGTAGCGAATGCCATTCGTGTGAAAGTGTAGCT
This sequence comes from Triadica sebifera, assembly GCA_023653625.1. Classification (NCBI taxonomy): domain Eukaryota; kingdom Viridiplantae; phylum Streptophyta; class Magnoliopsida; order Malpighiales; family Euphorbiaceae; genus Triadica; species Triadica sebifera. Next base: position 31,624,958 of record CM042905.1, read on the forward strand.
CAATTATGTTCGGCGGAAATAAAATAGAAATGTTCGTTGGTAATTTAGGTGGTTTAAGTTTCACTTTTTCGATCCACTAAGAAGCATAAATTTACAGCGCGTTTGTGTTTATTTCAGTAATAGCCGTAATATTTGACGTCAAATGTAAATGGAGACAGTTATCATATTCTCCGCAATAAAAACTTGCCAACGGTCAATTTCATGCATGAAAATTTTCAATCTGTTTCATCTGCGCCGCAATGGCGGCCTATTGATACCCTGCATGGTCGATAGTGGACGACAGTTTTTTTTTGGGATCAGAGCCTTAGCTAAAGAGCATTCACATCATTCATCAAAAAGGCGCATGATAATGAAAATTAGGCACGCTTTTGTATGAGCACAAATTTGGCCGAATAGTATCCTGCTGGCCAGAAGTGAGGTGAGGTGAAGTGCAGGTGCCGAGGTGTCTGCCAGCAACGAGACTTGGATGTCTTCCGGCAATTGCCCGCATCCCTTTTTATAAGTCTCGAAACCTGAGAATTGTCTCTTCTGCAATAGTTCTAGGCCAATAATGACGGTAAGGGTCAAACGTCTTGTGTAGCACCTGCAGTGGTTGAAGTCCTATCAAACCATTCACTCCACTATAAGTTAACAAGCTCTCCTTCCATGCATGTTAGCAAACCGGTTCACTTAACGTGACCGTGCAAATTATGGCCCTCTCTACCGGAGTTGATACCAATGATCTGCGTTGGATCAAGGATCCTAAGCGATTGAAAAGCGCGCTCGAGGAAGTTGTCGTTGTGTATGATCCTTTGGAGACGTTAAAGTACTATATACAGACTGCTGGAGAAAATGTTTTCACGAGCGGCAACACTCCATCGGGAGTTGAAGGCGGGAGACAAGAAGTCTTACACGATGCCGATCTTGATGGCTTGGAGATGGAATTTAATCTGAAGGGTTTCAAATTTCCTCTAACCTTTATCTATACCTACAAGGAGATGGCGAAAGCTTGCAGGCGCAACCATCAGCTCTTGCTCGAATGCGGGATGGGTAAAAAAGAATTGCTGGCCTGCGTGATCTCGCCCTATCAAACGAATGTCTCGTTGGCCGCAGTAACGGAGATTCACAACTGTCTTTCGGGGGGGGAAGTACTAGGGGGAGTTAGATATGAAGTACTTCATCGCCATATTCCCGAATGATTTTTTCGGCCGCGAGAGTGTTGCTATCCCAACACGCAGTGGTGAGGTAGGGCTTTGCAAGTTCTTCAGCATCAAGATTAGAGAGCCTCTTCCTTATGACTTCCTGGCGATTGGGAAAACGTTGTTTGAATGACCGATAACCCAATGCCGCCAGTGTTGCCAATCCCTTTATCCTGTTAACTGTTTCAGTTATTTCAGTATGGAGCTTCTAAAGCAGTGCAATTCCACACTACATGGCTGAGGGCTAAAAGCGCACGAAGCGTTTCGGGGGGCCTCCTAATGAATACTCCTTCTGAGTTGAATTCCTCTTCGGATCAGGCTTTTACACAAAGTTGATCAGCCATTTTGGGGTGGACGCAATCCGCCGGTTTTGCGTATGTGACCTTTATAGCAAGTTATTTGTTGTACCGTTGCACTTTGTCAAAGAAAAAGTATATACCTGTTGCTCCACCGAGATGAGGGAAAGGTTGACATTAAAGGAAGCTAAAGCGTTAAAACGTTATACCCAACTTGGTAAAGCGCAAATCGCATTAGATCCATTTCAGTAGAAAGGGCGATATTCCTTTGAACAAAAGCTGACAATTGAGGGTAAATTTATATTATACTGATATTTGCACCTTTAAGTGATTGCAAATATGTCTAAATTGCATATCGCACTAAAGTAAATATTCTATTTTTTGGCAAGTGTGCTTTCAAATAACGCTATCAGCAACTGGCAAGGTTGATTCACTGAGGCCTCCCTCGTGCCATATTCCCAGAGAATATGGTAGGGCCCACTTACGAAAAGGCTTATGGCCCAGCATTTGGTTGTATTTTAGATGTAGTTTGGATAATGAAACGAAGTAGCGCCATCTTCAGCCCGACTCTATGGATTGGGCTTGTCAAAACAACATTACGGAAGATGCGTTGGACGCTCTATTGGCCAATCTCTCTTTCCTCACCGACGAGGGACCGGGCGAGTTGGAGGCTGAACTTAACAGGGCGCTGCTTGACTATTATGATGGCGTTGCGTTGTGGGAAACATGCATCTACACGGCGCCAGCTGCTGAGCATGTATCAGGAGACAGGCTGCTCTACATGTATATGGATAGATCGATGGCAGATTGGTGTATGTGGAGATGTTGCCTCGTTTACAATAGTAGAAATTCTGCTGCAAAGGTAAATTTGTTGCCACCGTATCTAACGAAGGGGACAAGCATCGAGATATGTAGCAAACTCAATTCCATTATTGATCGGAGTTCTAGAATAGGATCTCAGGAGTTAGCTCCAAATGACTACTTCGTTGCGTTGCTACCCAGCCAGTGTTTCGAGAAAACGGGTGAGTTATCGGTTTTCACAGTCGACGACGGTTCCTTGGTTTTTTATGCTTTCACCTGGCAGCGCCAACCAAATGATCCGGATGAAAATTACTTTAAATATGAAGAAGTTATATGCGCTGGAAGGAGCCTGTTTGGTGCGACAATGTAGTGTTTATAAAGTGTATTTAAGAGGTGTCATGTATTGGTGAATAAAATACAAATTATTCCGCGTATTTGTGCTAGTTTATTTGGCTTTAAAGCGTGGTATTTCTATATTCGTATACGAAAGTTGCGTCGTTATCGAAAGGAGTTTTCTGATCATCAATGACGCGGCTTTGTGAAAACATAAGAAAAATATTAATTGCATATATAAAAATTTATTTAAGCGCTGATAGCGCGACATAATACAAATACATAGATAACTGAAACATTATATCTTGTCGCTTGTATAGGGACGACACTGAAATACATCATATTATATAAGCCAAAGGGATGACTTGCCCGGGGTGAGATGCTTCTCACCAATCAGGCCCGCATTTAGTGCGGCCTTAGTTGAAATATTATAATTCAGGCATAAGGGTTTTCCAAACGTGGATAGCTACTCCTATTCACGCTGGTAAAACTGGTCACCGAATAGTTGGTTGACCGCTCCTATATCCCGATCATGGAGCCTGACCCAGTTAAGGTTTCGACGGAGTAGCCCACAAGGACTCCAGCAATGGGTTGGATAGGCAACGACACGCCGACTTTAGCTAGGGAGCATCGGGCCAAGATGCTTGACAGAGCTGGTCAGCTCCATCTTCTGATATAATGACTTGTGTGTTCATAAGCACTTCTTCTCGCCAGCTCTAAGTTGCCAATTAGAAGCTTTTAATTACAGATAAGTTGAAAGGACTCATATTCCACTTGATTGGCAACTCAGAGATGGCGAGAAGAAGCACCTGTGAACACACAATCAGAAGCTTTTTTTCTTTGTACTTCATATTTTTTTCTTC
>CM042905.1:31630428-31662571 GCA_023653625.1 Triadica sebifera
AACATAAACAAATAACCACTCATCCTTTGCCTTGGAATATGCCTATCAAAGGAAAATATAACATCACAAACCTAATTCCTCAAAGCAGGCAATCAACATGGTCCAACATGTCCATATGAAAATCCAAACAGGCCCAAGTTAAGATCCCCGTCACCCAATCCCCTCTGTAACTATCAAACAGCATCATCAAACCAAACCCTTCAAGTCATTTTCAGCACCAGTAAATATCATTTTCGCAGCAAAATCAGGGCTTTGTTTTCTTCTAAAAAATAAATATTTCCGGACTCTCCAATGGTAAATTTGCAATAAAATAAAATCATAAACATGTATACTTACGTGAAGCCAAACAGAAATCAAATAGACAAATTTGGCTGGAATAATATCAAACCTCTTACATATATAAAAAGAGAGCACCGAAGATTAAGCAAAATATAGGCAGAGAAATCAAAGATAAATGGAATCCACTATTTAGAACCCAAAAAGCTATTAAACCCATAACCCCAAATAACAAATAATCAACAAAATAATCAAATTGGCACCATAATTCAAACCTCAAATTACAGAAAGAAAATGACATTAGAAAAAAAAATAATACCAGCTTCTTAGATTCATTTCCCTTCTCCAGCTGCTCGTTCCATGCCTCAACAGTGTGGCAACCGATTATTTGCCCTTCTTCTGCCGCCATCTCTCTTAGAAATCTCTCAAAATTCTTGGAAACACAAAGGGAGAATAAAAATCTTGTCGTATAGCAATAAAATCCACTCATTATATAAGGATTAGGTAAATCAAATGGGCCGAGGTTTTAGTTATATTACAGGTTTGCCATTACGATAAGAATGCCACATGGACTCATGGAGCATCCCACCACAGCAGATTCTTGTTTAAAAAAGGAACAGTAGCTTAAGGGGACATGAGGGTGCCAACTACTGGCGTACCCGCGTAGATTGTTCTACTAGAATTCGAATCCAATTATTTAAATACATATCCAAATTCGTTCTGAATTCGTTTAAAATTATAATATTAATATTTATACCAATCTAAAATCCGATTAACATTACTCGATTAATATCCGAATCCGAATAATTAGCCGTTTATCATTAAAAAAATTAAAATAAAATAAAATTCAAATTAATTAAATAATTAAAAATCTATAAATATATAAATAATCTAACATAAATCACTATAAAATCAAATAAAATATAAAATTTAATTCAACGCATTCAAATTAAAATAATTTATCAAATTGTTCAAAAATAACAATAAAATTAAATATTGTTCATTATGACAGAAAAAATATATTTTACATTTTAAACTTCTATTACATTTGTAATTCATCAATCTATAAAAATATATGAAAAAAATAATTATATAATTATATTCAATAAAATAAAAATAAAAATATATGAAACAACTAACTATTTTTTATTTTTTATTTTTTTTCTCATGGGGTTCTAAAGTATTAAAAGTGATGATATGTAAATGGAAGAGATAATAGAAAAAAATTAATATAGTTAATGTATTTGATATTTCTCAAGAAACAAAAAATCTAACCAAATTTATTCTTAACTTTTTTAGAAAAAACAAAAATCATAAAATTTCGACCATAACTAGTGCGCCTTAAAATTCTAGTTTTGAAAATTTATGTTTATGTCAAATATTTATATATTTTATAAATTTATCTCAAATTAATTATAACTTGTTCAAATACCAAATTAATTCAATAATAAAATATTAAAATAAATATAATTTAAAATTTTTTCTACCATTATTTTTTATTTGAAAATTTCGACAAAATTTTTTAAAGAAATTAACGTCTAATTATTACATATAAGAAAATTGTATTAAAATAAGAAATAATTTTAATATTTGAAAATATTATAAATAATTATTAAAACTATAAATTATCAAATTTAAAATTTTTTATTAAAATTATAAACTGTAAAAATATGAATATTTTATAACATTCAATAATTAATATTTTTATTTTTAGTAATTAAATGTTCCAGTTAGTTTGCAGCTTTTGTCTCCAATATGTGGAATTTAAAAAAAAAATTAAAACAAACCAGAAACCGAAACAAGTTCGTTCTGTTTTTGGTTATTGGTCAATCAACACTATATTTGTAAATACTTCTCTCTGAACACCAAATTGGGAATTGTTATTTAAAAGGGCACCATTCTGATAAAAAGCCATTGGAGTAGTGTCTCAACCACTTTCTTTTTCCTATACTATATCATCTCAAGAATGCCACAATGTGTGTTTAGAGTGAGAAAAATAGTTACTTGGACTAAATGTATGAAAAAAATTCACAAATCAAAATACCTCATATTATTTTATATGAATAGCAAGTTAAATTTATTAGTTTATAAAATTTTTGTATAGACTAAGTCTAAATAAAAAAAGTTTTTAGAAAGATACGTTTAAATTATATTGTTTTACGTCTACGCTATTTAAATCTTGAAATTATTCATATTTTTAGTAGGTTCAAACTTTTTCGTGACATAAAAAAGAAATCATTTTGTATATATATCGAGTTAAATTTACTAGTTCATTAAATTTTTTATAGACCAAGTCACAATAAGAAAAATTCTTAAAGGGGTGTATTTAGATTAGCCAAGTTTCAATTAGATTGTTTTATGCATGAGCTATTTGATTTTTGAAATTATTCATATTGGGATGGTTCAAATTTTTAATGGGTTCAAACTTTTCTGGACGGAAATTTTTTTTTTTTGAGTCAAGTTGGAATTTGATTTATGAAAAAAGATTTTGAATCTATTCAAATCATCAGTGAATATAACATTTTATATTGATGCGATAATTCATTCAATATTGTTTCATAATTTTTATTTGTTTTCTCTATCAACTGTGCATTTACTTGATTTGATTGTTCAAGTATTTGATTCTTGGGCATGTATTTGTGGCGATGTTCGAAGCCTGAAAAAAAAAGGGCATGAAAAAGAATTTGTATTCTTCTGTCCATCCATATTAACAAATAGCAAAAGCATTTATCGGCTGCTCTAAGAAGCATAGGCAACACTCTGAAAATATACACAAAGAAAGCCGAGCAGTAACCATGTAAAAGGGCAAATGCCAAAAACCGACTTGCTATTCAGAAAAATCTAGCAGAAAACAATTTCCTTTACTTCAGAGATTTTTTAACGATAGTTTTTTCTTATCATAAATATTTAGAAATTTTTTATAAATATCAGTTGATAGCGGCTTAGAATTAGCTATTGAAAAACTCAATTTTTAAATTTTTTTGAATATCTAAAAATTTTTTAAATATAAAAATTAAATTACCTTTATATTAAATTATCCCTATTCATTTTTTATTTAACTATTTTTATATCACATATTTTAAATTTTTTTTATTCATTGATTATTATTATTATTATTATTATTATTAAAACAAATAATTACATCAAATAAATAATATATTTTAATTTTTATTTATTTATATATATATATATATATTGTAAAATAATATATACTTTAAATAAAATAAATAATTTCCACATTGATAATTTTATATTTCAATAATAATATTTATTTATTTATATATATATATTATATATCTTAAATTAAATAAATAATTTTCTCTTAATAATTTTATATTTTAACAGTAAAAACTCTTTCCCAAACAAGGTGTCAGTTCGCTATCTATCATTATTGGCTACCTACAACAAACATATCATTTACTAAGACCTTTCCAAGTGGAGATAAGAATGGAAGTTGGTTGCCTTTCGCCAAATAAAGACAAAACATAGCATCATGAACAACAGTATTTTCATAGTTTCAATTGGTTATATAACTAGGGCTAGCTCAAAAATTGTTGAACTGTATCTTATACAGGAAGAATATCAAATAACAGAAGGGCTACAACTGGATAAAATTCTTGAAACCATATGTACCGAGAAGGAACCAACCGACAAGAAGGAAGTTGAAGAAGGCCAAAAAGGTTAGAAAGGCCAGCCCACCAAAAACCAGTCCAACACCACATACGAAAAGAAATGGCAAGTAAGATCGCATCATGGATCCTGTACTGACCCATTGACCCTTAAGGAACATCAAAGCAGCAACGTTCACCACATTCCAACCACCAGAATGAAAACCCAATCTATTTAGGTTGTTTGCGACGAAGGAGTGGCAGTTGCAAGTAAGCAGACTATACGCGTGATGTTGAAACTCCTGCGTGCTCTTCTGTAATGCACCATCCCACGTCAATGTATCTCTTCCATTTGCACCCATGCTGTATTGATTCTCACTACTGAATGCATAAGGATTGGGAGAAATGGTACAGTCCTGCAATCATTTTAAAGGGTGTTACAAAACAAATGAGTTGAATTAAAAAAAAAAAGCATCTACTTCAAGGCAGCTTCTGCTTCATGACATTTTCTACAATATAAGATGCCTGCTTAATTAAATAATGCCAATCATCAATCCACATAAGGACTCTGCAGTCAATCTACTAAGAAAGCAATGTCAAAAACTCCATGTGCCTCTTTGAAATGATTGCCAAATCCTGGTAACAATGCATGCCATGATGGCCCCCAGGGGAAGCTGACAGCAAGTGTTGTCCCTATTTCAGACTTCAGATATAAAAATTAAATATATACCTTTTCTTTGTTTATCTGGATGTAGCGAGTCACTGCCCCAAATGCAAAATTGTCAATACACACAAAATTAGGCCCTGCAAAGTCGAGGATTACGCCATCCCTTCTGCATATTCCAATATGGCCAATGAAAGGAATCAGCCATGATATGACAGGGAGGGGTGTCCAGACAATACAACAAGGAAACCGAGCTCTTTTAGGGTCAATAGTTAGTGGGAAATTTTCTTCAAATATTATCTGGCGCTCAGGGTCCACCATTTCTCCCATCATCAAAGTTGTGCAACACTATATATTCCTCAACAAATTAGATCCTCAAGAAACAATTGTAATTGCGACATGTAAGATTAGAGAAGAATATACAAAATATAGTTTTATCAAACTGCAATATTGCAAAGTGCCTTAATTTATTTATTTTGGAGAGAGAGCAAAGTGCCTTTGTAATACAGAGTTTAAGTGAAATTCAATTATTCATGTAATTCTAACAATTGGACATATGTAAGGCATTCCAAATATATTTAGAGTCAAAGAAAAAAAAAATGCATAACATAACCTAAAGTACAATGTTGCTAAACACAGAACAGAAAGTGGCATGTACCAACATAAGTTCTTTATCCAGTGTGTATTCTGTAGGACTATGAGAAAGAACATCCTCCATTAAACTTCTAATTTTTTGATCCTACATCCTGTCACAAGCGATTTATTCAAATATTGCAAAACTTAAGAACCTGCAGTTGGTTATTGTTGCATTTTGCATTCCAGCCTTCACAAACATTCATTTGCTTGGCTTTCATCTGCAAGACAAGACCAAATATCTATTCCAAAATAGAATTAAAATCCAGATTTGGTCCTTCCCAAGTAAACTCTTTAAGCATTAAACCACCATGCCTAACCTAAACTGAGATCCAACAGAAACTTCCACTCTTAGCAGTCCGAAAACCCCCAATGCATTCATCTACCCTATCATCTACTTCGTCTATTAGCTAACCAGAAACCCAATTAAGTTCAAATCACTTATCACCTACAGAAACTGAAATCAAAACCTACTGAGTACCCAATTATTCTCAATCAAATTAAGTAATCGGAAATACAACACAAGCTATAAAGATGAAACCGATTAATCTTCAAATAGATCAAATGAATGATTCGTCACTTTTTCCGGAATCTTGAAACTGATTTCTTAATAACAATAATAAAATGATAAGAAATCACCATTAGGCGATGTAATTAGGAGGAGAATCAAAATAAAAAAGAAATCCCTATCCAAACAGTAACAAAGCTGAATAAATGGAAACCAGGAAACTGTGAAATTAGGAAAAAGGAAGAAAAATGAACGAAAAGCATCCAAAAAACATATCGACGAGCAATTTAGAGGATGAAAAATTTGTTACGGTAAATTAAGAAAAAGAGGATGAAGATATACCTTGGAATGAGAAGTAGAAAAAGGAAGAATGCGGGGAAAGCAATCAGGGTCTACACGAGTTTGGGTGCGCCATCTTATACAAAACAATTTTTTTAAAACCTGACCAAAATTGAACCGGTTTTATATATTTAAGCGTCTATTTAGTTGAATTTTTACAATCGTGACAATATAACGAATAAAAACTTATAAAAAAATTTAATTGGATATTTGATAAATTATTTTTAATTCAAAATTTTAATTGATAAGTTATTTTTTAATTTAATAACTCTGTAAAAAATTTCAACGGTTAATATTTACTCTTTAGTAAAACAAAAATAAAATCTTGAGATTGAAAATTTCAATAGTCAAATTTTAAAAACTTATATATATATATATATATATATATATATATATATATATTAATAGTTACAGTTCTTTGGTAAAGTTTAGTATTAAATCATAATTATTGTAAAACTAATTAGAACTATTAAATTTTTTATCTAATGGATGAAAAAATAATACTCATAGATATAATAACTATTAAAAAACCACTTATATATATATATATATATATATATATATATATATAAAAGTTACGATAATATATATAAAAAAAGACTAGGGTTTGGTTCCACATATTAAATGGTTGGATATTGAATCAAACCGACTAATGGCACACAAACTAAATCGTCATGAATAGTTTTATTCAATGAGACATGAGACTATTATCTATATATGGGAAAACAAGAATAAGGTTTGAATATAAATTTTGAATGATGCAGGTGACTTGGGACAAACATATGATTCAAATGTGACTTTACATCATCATATGTCAAACCCAAATGCACAAGCAATGTTGTCTTTGGAGATCTATCGTATGTAGATGATCATGTGAAGTGGGATACATGGGGTCGATTCATCGAGAAAAGTGTTGCTTATCAGCCTTGGATTTGGATTGCAAGCAATTAGTACACATTTTTCTCACCTAGATCCAATCAAATCTATAAAATCAGTTTAATCGTATATGAGATGTTACAATTGAATCGGTCTGCTTGTACTAATTGTATGTATTGTTGGTCAAACTATACATAAAGTGTAATAAATAACAATAAAGAAGGATAATGCATTTTTTATTGAACTAATTAATAATTAGTTGACAAAATATTTGGTAGATGAAAATTAATCTTGACCATCCATTTGGTAGGTAAGACGGTAGATGAAAAAAAATTTCAACTATCCATCAAAGTAGGTGAAAATTAATCTTGATCGTCTATTGAGGAGGTGTAAGCCTATATATAACTTTAGGAATTTATTTGTAAGGTATTCCATCCAAAAGTGAGAGAGAAAAAAAAATAAGCTTATGAAAGCTTTAGTGAGAGGTTGTGAGTTGTGAGTATTTATAAACACTTTGTAAAATTTTATTCCTTCAGTAAAAGATTTGCAGCAATCCAGAGACGTAGTCATAATTTACCGAACTCCATTATCAATTTGTGTGTCATATTATTCAGCATTTTTCTTCACTTTCTCATAAATTTGATTATAGGGAATTTGGTGTTATTTCCCAACAACTGGTATCAGAGCTTTAGTTGCGTTTCTTCTATCTTTTTTAGGCGATTACTATTTATGTGAATAGTGATTTTATCATGAATAATAATTTTTGGTTAGCGATACTAATTTGTCCACAGAGGTGTTCCAATACACGGTAATTCGTAGGAATTGTGAAAAACAATCCAAAGGAAGTCAAATTCTATTGGGAGCGATGGCCGCAGATGAAGGGAAGGTGAAAATTGAGTGGGAGCAATTATTATTTGGCTTTTGAAAAATGAAAATAGAGGATTATTTGTATCAAATAAGTCTATATCAACCTCTTTCAGGGAAGAAGTCAGAGGCTATGAAGGAAAAATACTAGAATTTTCTCGATAGACAAGCTTATGAAGTTATCCGATTGACGTTATCCGGCAATGTTTCTTTCAACATAACAAAGGAAAAGACCATAGCGGGTCTTATGACAGCTTTCTCTAGTATGTATGAGAAGCCGTCAGCCTCAAACAAAGTGCATCTAATGACGCATTTATTCAATTTGCGAAAGACAAGCTGCATTAGTAACTCAACATCTCAATGAACTCAACACAGTCACAACACAATTGAGTTCGGTTGGAATTGAATTCGATGAAGAAGTAGGAGCATTGATACTTTTGTCTTCTCTACCAGAAAGCTGAAATGTTATTGTCATAGCTATGAGTAGCTCATTGGGAAGCACTAAGTTAAAATTTGACGATGTTCGTGATCTGATTCTCAATGAAGAGATCTGACAGAGAGAGTTGGGTGAATCATCAACATCTTCATTTTTGCATATAGAGTCAAGAGGAAGAAATTCAACCAGAGGGAATGAATGTGGCAGATTGAACTACCGAGGTAGATCAAATGACAGGAGGTTCAAATCCAGAAATCCCAGCAATTTTCATAACTCGAAAACTGTTGAATGTTAGAATTGTGGGAAGACTGGGCACTATAAAAATCATTGCAAGAGTGCATTGAAAGACCAGGAAGTAAAGACAGAGGCAAATAGTACTTCCACCTTAGGAGGCAATGACGCATTGATATACTCTTTAGAGAGTAAGGAGGAGTCTTGGGTGTTAGACTCTGGAGCTTCGTTCCATGCCACTTCACAGAAAGAATTATTCGAGAGTTATGTCCATGGAAACCTTGGAAAGATATACCTTGGTGATGATCAACCTTGCGCTATTATTAGTAAAGATATAGTGAAGATTAAGTTGAACGGGTTTGTTTGGGAGCTGAAGGATGTCAGACATATTTCCGACTTGAGAAAGAACTTAATCTTAATAGGACAATTGGCTAGTGAAGGTTGGACTACAATCTTCCATGATGATGATTGGAAGATTTCAAAGGGCGCAATGACGGTTGCTCGAAGAAAAAAGAGTGGCACTCTTTACATGACAGCAGGAGCACACTGTTCGATCATAGTTATAGTTGGAAATGAAAATCCCAATCCATGGCACCAAAGACTAGGCATATGAGTGAAAAAGGGATGAAGATTATGCATTCAAAGGGAAAACTCCCAGGTCTACAGTTAGTAGAGATAGACACGTGCGAATATTGCATACTTGGAAAGTAGAAAAGGGTCAGCTTTTAGACAAGTGGTAGAACCCCAAAGAAAGAAAGGCTAGAGCTCGTTCACTCTGATGTTTGAAAACCAACGACCGTCTCATCTATTTGTGGAAAGCACTATTTCGTGACTTTCATCGATGATCACTTTCGGAGGGTATGGGTTTACTTCCTAAAGCATAAGTTTGAAGTGTTCGAGGCTTTTAGGAGATGAAAAGTTATGGTTGAAAATTAGACAGGTCTGAAGATCAAAAAACTTAGAATCGACAATGGTGGTGAATATGAAGACACTAGATTCAAGAAGTTCTACTATGAGCACGATATCAGAATGGAGAGAACCGTGTCAAGCACATCTCAACACAATGGTGTAGCTGAGCATATGAACCGAACGTTGACAAAAATAGCCAGAAGTATTCGTATACAGTCAGGTCTACCGAAACAATTCTGGGCAGAAGCATTCAACACATTAGCTTACTTAATCAATCGAGGACCATCGGTTCCATTGGAACACAGAATACCAGAAGAGGTATAAAGCCAAAAAGAGATAAAACTATCACATTTAAAAGTTTTTGGTTATGTAGCATATGTGCATATTAGTTATCAAGGAAGGAATAAACTTGATCCAAAATCCAAGAAATGCACTCTCGTTGGCTATGGTGAGGATAAATTTGACTACTGTATTTGGGATGACGAAAACAAAAACGTCATCCATAGTAGAGATGTGATTTTTGAAGAAAGGGTGATCTACAAGGATATGCATAAAACAGTCGCTAGTAACTCAGAACAGAATGAGCCAGTATTTGCATATACAAATGATGTCCCGGATAGTTCCATGACAGAATCGATTATAGCAAGTCCTCAGCCAGAGGAACTTGTTGGACCAAACAGTGCGCATCAATTCGACACACCACAACCTCCTATTTCATCTCCAGTATTAAGGTCTTCTCGGCCTTATGTGCCTAACATGAGATACATGAATTATCTCTTGTTGACTGATGGAGGGGAGCCTGAATGTTATGATGAAACTTGTCAGACTGGAGATGCTAGTAAGTGGGAGCTTGTCATGAAAGATGAGATGAAGTCTCTGATCTCCAACCAGAAATAGGAACTAGCTAAGTTACCCATGGGGAAGAAAGCACTTCATAACAAATGGGTGTATCGAGTAAAAGAGGAGCATGACGGTTGCAAGAGATACAAAGTTCGACTAGTTGTCAAATGATTCCAGCAAAAGGAAAGAGTTGACTACACCAACATTTTTGCTCCCGTTGTGAAGCTCAATACTATCAGAACAATATTGAGTATTGTGGCTATTGAAGATCTCTATCTTGAACAGTTGGACACGAAAACTGCATTTGTTTACGGAGACTTAGATGAGGAGATATACATGCGCCAACCAGAAGGTTTCTCAGAAAAAGGGAAGTGCAGACTTAAGAAGAGTTTGTATGGCCTGAAACAATCCCCAAGACAGTGGTACAAAAAGTTTGACAGGTTCATGCACAAGAAAGATTTCCAGAAGTGCAATGCCGACTACTGTTGCTACTTCAAAAGATATAGATCCAGTTATATCATTTTACTACTTTATGTCGATGATATGTTAGTAGCAGGTTCAAATATGGATGATATCAAAAGGTTGAAGCAACAATTGTTAAAAGAGTTTGACATGAAAGACTTGGGTGCAGCAAAGAAGATTCTTGAAATGCTAATCACAAGAGATAAGCAGAGAAGGTTCTTGTAGTTATCTCAGGCAAAGTACATCAACCGTGTTTTGCAGAGATTCAACATGGACAACGCCAAGCCAGTTGGCACACCCTTGGTCAGCCACTTTCGCCTATCCAAGAATCATTCCCCTTAAACGGAGGAAGAGAAAGAATTCATGGCTAAGGTTCCTTATGCCTCAACTATTGGGAGTTTGATGTACGCTATGGTCTGTGCGAGTCCAGACATTGGCAATGCAGTGAGAGTTGTTAGTAGATTTATGTCAAATCCAGGAAAAGCTCATTGGGAAGCAGTCAAATGGATTTTGAGGTATCTACGAGGCACCACGGAGAAGTGTTTGTACCCTGGTAAAGGAGAGCTAAAAGTACAAGGCTATGTAGATACAGACTCTGGAGATGAAGTCGATCACCGAAACAGTACCATCGGTTATATATTCACTGTTGGAACCACAACTGTTAGTTGGACGTCAAAAATACAGAAGATTGTCACTTTATCCACTATAGAGGCTGAGTATGTAGCAGTGATTCAAACAGGAGAAGAATATTTTGTACAGTGATAGTCAGAGTGCGATACACTTAGCGAAAAATTCAGCATTTCGTTTTAGAACTAAACATATTGGGCTTCATTACTACTTCATTAGATCTTTATTGGAAGATGATGTGTTAATATTGGAGAAGATCTAAGGAAGTAAGAATTTAGCGGATATGTTGACAAAGGCAGTGACTATCGACAAATTGAAGTTGTGTTCAACTTCAGTTGGTCTATTGAAGTAACAAGATTAGAAAGACTGCTGCATTGATCAATGTGTGAAGACAGATTGAAATTAGTCTTCAAGTGGGAGATTGTTGGTCAAACTACACATAAAGTGCAATAAATAACAATAAAGATGGATTGTGCACAGTTTGTTGAACTAATTAATAATTAGTTGACAAAATATTTGGTAGGTGAAGATTAATCTTGACCATCTATTTGGTGGGTGGGGATTAATCTTGACTATCTATCTGGTGGGTGGGGATTAATCTTGACCATCCATTTGGTAGATAAGACAACAAGTGAGAAATGATTTCAACCATCCATCAAAATAGGTGAGAATTAATCTTGGTCGTTCATTGAGAAGGTGTAGGCTTATATATAGCCTTAAGAATTCATTTGTAAGGTATTCGATCCAAAAGTGAGAGAGAAAAATAAAAGTTAAGGAAAACTTTAGTGAGAGGTTGTGAGTTGTGTGTGTTTGTAAACACTTTGTAAAATTTTCTTTTTTCAGTAAAAAATCTGCAGCAGTCCGAAGACGTAGACATAATTGGCCAAATTCCGTTATCAATTTGTATGTCTTATTATTCCTCATTTTTCTTCGCTTTCTCATAAATCTGATTATAGGTAATTTGGCATTATTTCCCAACATGTACTTGTTATTTCAGGATGAATTCGACACTTTCCAGCCATATACTCATAGGTCACAGGTACCATACAAGGCATCAAATTAAAAGCACAACCCATCCTTTTGGGTTTACAATTGATTTTGGTATCCAGAAGTAGAGTGCACCTGTGGCACTGCCAGCTGCAGGGTTTAATCACTTTTTGTTTCTTGATTCTTCAAGGACTAGTTAGTTTTGACTTTATGGTTTTTCTCTAGGTTTTTGGAGGCTTCAACTCAAAGTATGGTTATTCTATTTTTGTCTATATTTGGTTTATGCATGTTTTTATTGGATTTACTACAAAGCAAATGAGGATTTTGATTTAAACCAATGTGTGGAGGAAACAAATATCACGAGAAACAATATTTTTGTCTATGGAATCAAATTACCTGAAAAAACAAGAAAACAATATTTGAGATTCAATTTTGATGTGGATGTGTGAGCTTAACTGGCTTTAATCAATATATAAATGGCTTAATCAATCAATATAGTCTGACATTTTTCTTTTGTGTTCCTCTTGTCAGCTTAATTATTAACTTTTAATGCATTTTTTATTTCTGAAAATTTGAGGAAAAATTCAGAAATTAAGTCTCTTTTATGTATCAAGAATCTGTATGAATAATGAAATTACATGTTCTTTCTCATTGACTGAAATCTCTTGATCCGATTTTTCCTTCCATATTCTTTACCATTTTCTCAAGATCCTCAACTTACTATTAACTTCATCTGCAGAATTAAATCTAAACTCCAGGCATTTTTATACATTCTCAGAAATTTATTTTCTTGAGAATCTCAATAAATTATTCATTGAATCCTTCATGTAGTGGTTGCACTGGATTGGATTTGTCCGTACCTTTTGCAGACATAGAGGCAAGCTTGCTCTCTTCATTTTTTCCCCAAACAACCAGATGCAGTCCAGCTCTAAGTAGGGCTGCTTCAATAGTTCTGCAAAGCTCAATTCAAACAATAGCAATTTGATTTAACAAATACCAAGCTAACAGGTACTCCTTAAAGATCAGCAGTAGTACAGAAAGCAAATCAAAATGTATAGGGTGGAGTGCAATTACATAGAACATGCTTCTCTGAGTTCTATGAACCCAACAAGAATAAAGGTTCTGAACTGGATCAGGACAGAAGCTCAGAGAAGAAATTTTAAAAGCAGGTTACCATTACTAGGCTGCCAATAGCAGACGTCATTTTGAATCAGTGAGATAACTATCAACAGAATATCAGTCAATTGTGGACAAGTTTCGAAAGGATAACAAAATTGATATGATGAAAACTCACCCTCCTAAGTACAACTTTTCACGTAAAGCAATGGAGGCCACTATAACTAAGTGCATAGTCTGCAAGGGAAGATAGCCAGAAACGAACACTGGACCACCTCTCTGTATTACCCATATCTGGATTGCAAATCCAATCCCTGAAACAACCCATCCCTACATTCACCAACTACCCTTTCAGTCCCACAAATTAGCAATTATTATTTTCTATAAATTCTGAACTTAAAAATTCCAAAGCTTTCTAGTGTTTTAACCGAATTGAAACCATCAATATATCAGTTAGTTTTACTAACCGCATAAAGAATGCTAAGGAGTTTGCCGCTAGAGTGAGCTTGCCAGGTTTGAGGATCTCTCTCAACATAGGCTCCGGTTGCAAAAAGTCGCAGAATGCCAAAGAAACGAATAAATGAAGAAATCTTTGAGCTCCAATCTGCAAGGTAAAACAATAAACATCTGATCTGCATTTTCACACTGGTGGAAAAAATCAAACGACTTTCACTAAAAAAAAGGGGAGAGAGATATAGATATATTAGCCTGCCTGAGCAAGGTGGCCAAGATCAAGATCCCAGCAGGTACAGCATTTCTCTGTTGCTGAAGCAAATGCGGGTGAAGAATTATCCAAAACTATTGAGTAGAATCCTTGATTTGATGCTATTCTGCAACAGCAGAAAATTTTTTTGAAGAAAAAAAAAGAAAGACAATATTTTGGAATTCAATATCTATAATTTCAGACATCCTACAAATCTCAGGAGGAAGAACTGCATCAGAAAAGAAAAGGTCAGTGCTGGCCTTTCTTTCCTGCATCAAGAAATTTTAATTAGTGAAGCTGAAAATGAATTGCCAAAAAGTAATTAATTAAAGATTATATGCATACTTCTCCAGGAAATAATCAAAGGGGGCCAGCAAGAGGAGAGCTATGATATTCCTATAATCAAGGAATGCAAGCATAATAAGAATATTCCATGAGTTGAAAATCTTGCGCTATCAGCAATATCTTAACTAAAAGCTAAAAATAATGATCCAAATAGTAACAGCTAACAGGACTTTTCAATTATAAATAGGACCCCTTGTAGCTTTCTGCAGTCATAAGGCCACACTCTTGAGTAGGATTAGCTTTCTCCTCCAATGGCGGCAGCAATATTTGCATTGTCATTGCTATGCCTAAATCTGGGATGGACATGCCACGCAGGCATCACCAGTCGCTATGTTAGGAAATTAGAAGCTTCTGTCGACATGCCGGTCCACGCATTTCCTCAGCCGACCGGTATCAATGCCCCTGAGCAGGTAAACTATTTAAACTAAAGATTGTAGTTTTTCACATTACATGCTATATATAGTAATTAAAAAAAAGTACTTTATAATATAAATATGAATTTACAGGTTCATATAACTCAAGGTGATCATATTGGTAGAAGTGTGATAATTTCATGGGTGACACCAAAGGATCGATTTCCAAATTATGTGAGATATTGGCCAGCAGAAGGGAATCACCAACACAAACACATTTCACATGCTCTGACTACTTATTATAGATACTATGATTATACTTCTGGTTACATTCACCATGCCACCATTAAGAATTTAGAGGTTGGTTAATTGGGTTGACTTTCTCTATTATTGTTGTTATTTATTTACGTAATTACTTGTTTTTTTTCCTTATATTTATTGCATTATTAATTTCATGTTGTGGATAATGCAGTATAACACTAAATATTTCTATGAGCTTGGGAGTCCCAAAACATCCATTCGCCGCTTTTCTTTTGTCACTCCTCCTCAAGTTGGACCTGACGTCCCTTACACATTTGGTGTCATTGGTAATTTTCTTTTTATTAAAAGAAAAAAATGAAATGTAGGGACAAGCTAAATCAAACCAAATGCAATTAGGTCTATTTGATTCAGTTGGATTTAAGAGTTTTGAAAATACATGAATTTTGTAAATTTTTTTGACATAAAAAAACCTGGTTTGGTTCCATATTTTGAATGGTTCAAAATCAAATCCACCAAAGGCACTGCACAAATTAAATTGTGATGAATTGTTTTCCTCAATCAGACATGCCACCATCATGTGTATGAATACAAAATTTTGAATGATGCAGGTGACTTGGGACAAACATATGATTCAAATGTGACATTACAGCATTATATGTTGAACCAAAATGCACAAACAATGTTGTTTGTTGGAGATCTATCGTATGCAGATAATCATCCAAATCATGACAATGTGAAGTGGGATACATGGGGTCGATTCATCGAGAAAAGTGCTGCTTCTCAGCCTTGGATTTGGACTGCAGGCAATCATGAACTTGATTATGCTCCTGAAATTGTGAGACCCCCTAACTATTACGGATTTTTCTTACCCAGACCAGATCAAATCCATGAAACCAATATAATCACAATATAAGAACTTGTCATACATGATAGGTTGTAGTTGATTACATCGGTCAGCAAGCATTCTCCTATTGCTATACCTTGTACTGATGTACGTACATGTTATTTCAGGATGAATATGATATTTTCAAGCCATATACCCACAGGTACCATGTACCATACAGGGCATCAGAAAGCACATCTCCTTTATGGTATTCAATTAGAAGGGCATCTGCATATATTATTGTGCTTTCTTCTTACTCAGCATATGGTAAGTATACTCCACAATATACATGGCTGGAGAAGGAACTTC
Source organism: Triadica sebifera (assembly GCA_023653625.1). Classification (NCBI taxonomy): domain Eukaryota; kingdom Viridiplantae; phylum Streptophyta; class Magnoliopsida; order Malpighiales; family Euphorbiaceae; genus Triadica; species Triadica sebifera. The sequence continues at coordinate 31,646,659 of CM042905.1, forward strand.
CAAAGGTTAACAGATCAGACACTCCATGGTTGATTGTTCTCCTTCACTCTCCATGGTATAATAGCAATGACTATCACTACATGGAAGGTGAGACCATGAGAGTGCAGTTTGAATCATGGTTTGTCCAACACAAAGTTGACATTGTATTTGCTGGTCATGTTCATTCCTATGAACGCTCAGTAAGTAATTCTTATTTCATTCTCATTTTTCATTTTTATTCATCTATATACGATTTTCTAACTATTCAATCAAATGGGTAGGAGCGAGTATCAAATGTGAGATACAACATAACAAATAAATTGAGCACACCCATAAGGGACACTTCAGCACCAATATATATAACTATTGGAGATGGTGGAAACATTGAAGGCTTAGCCAATAGGTATTCGTTTTTGTTTAATAATTTGTATGGCATATTAGTCCATTTGTTTGTTCTTTTAATAGAAATGAATTTGGTTACGGCAGTTTTAGTGAGCCGCAACCCAGTTACTCTGCATACCGTGAGGCGAGCTTTGGACATGCAATTCTAGAGATTAAGAACAGGACTCATGCCTATTATGCATGGCATCGTAATCAAGATGATGCTGCTGTTGCTGCTGATTCACTTTGGGTTTACAATCGATTTTGGTATCCAGAAGAAGAGTGCAGTTGTGCCAGCTGCAGGGTCTAATCACCTTTTTCTCGAGTCTTAAAAGGATTAGCTAGTTTTTACTTTTAGTTATGGTTTTTCTATAGGTTCTTGGAGGCTTCAACTCAAATTCTTGTTTAGGGTGCGACGGTGAATAAAGGAAAAATGAAAAAGAAAATATTGGAATGAATTAGTTAGCCGTTTATGGCAAATTTTAACATTGTTTCTGCTCAAAATCTATTTTTACTAAGCATGTTTTGGACCTGATTCTGTTTCCTCCATCCTGGTCAAATTGCAGCTGAGAATCATTGAGAGATGATTCTTCAGAGCTCAGCTGATCTCCTGGATTATAGTTGAGAGAGAGAAGATGGCAAAATTCTCTCAAACTATCACAAATAAAAAGAAAATAATTATACGAACCATTGGAAGTTGGATAATGAGACTCAATTGAAACGTGGTAGCACTATTTAATCTTTTATTCAATGATATAAAAGAACCAATGTCAGCATTGCTAAAAGAAATCAAACAGAAGCGATTCACATTGGATCTTACAACCTGAGCAATTAGAAATTCCATAGAAAAGCAAATAAAGCAAGAGGCGGCCAGGTATATGCCCCAACGGCATTAAGGGCTTAACCCCCTCCACTTCCCAAGATCTCAGTACTAGGGGTGCGGGCATGTGCCTCCATTGTACTGAATTATTATAATTGAATTGTATCGAAAAAATTAATATTTAAATATTTATAATTAATAATATAATAATTTACTTTCCATAAATAGGTTTGAAAAAAACAATTTATAAAAAATTAAAAAAATCAGATAATTAAATCAAAAAAAATTCTAAACCTGCTTTTTGGACACCTAACAGCAATGCTAAACACCCCCTTAGTAGTCTTTCATCAGCTGCAACCCACCATGCGCTGCTATAAAACAAAGCATAAAAGGTTGTTTACCTTCTTCTCTTTTAGGAAATTAATGGACTTAAAGTGTGCAGCTGCAAAAGAGGATACCTACAAATAGAATGAGTAACCAATCCTAAAAGATAAAACACAAAACTTAGATGCATTTGTAGAATAAATTCCATTTAGAAAAGAAAACGCATCACCATGAAATATCAAGGTAACCCCAACATGCCCATAGTTAACACAAATGAAGTAAAAATCTAGCCAAAATAAAAGTAGATACAATTTATTAAATAAATTATTTAACCTACGTTTCAAAAGCCTAACGAAATATACTTGTTGATCATAGCTATTAAAAATTTTCTAATATTTTGTAACAATAACTTATTAACTAAAAATAACCTAGCCATTTGTCACCGAATTCCTTGAATACACCAATATCAAAGGCTATAACATTGTCCCATCTTAGCCATAATTATGGTAAGAACTACAACAATTGTAAGAACCCAACATCTACCAAACACTAATAACATATGATCTAGAATTTTTATTAAATTAAGTCTAGCTATTTTTTGTGATGGATATCAGATATTAACTCTTAAATCATAAACCGAGTATAGGTTTTCTCTGTAGTTAGGTCAAGGTAGTCCTTGAGTTTTAGTTCTCCATTAAAACACATGATTAAATTTATGTTTAAGGATTCAAATTCTCTTTACCACAAAATCACAATCCCATTTATGTGGCACCAGTTATACACTCAAGATATTAAGCAAACCACTATTTATAAAAAGCCATATAAACGGTCAACATAAAATCCAAATAAGTTCACCAAAGGGTACCCATATATACCAAAACACTTGAATTTAAAATGCTTACAAAAATCAGATAAACCAATTGTTGCCCAAATATTGAACCAAGAAGGGAGGTTGAATTGGATATTAAAAATTTTAACTTTTAAGTGCGGAAATAAAAGTTGAGTTGAGTAGGGATGGGAAGATATCACATAGGAATTTTTATAGAGATTCGGGTGTTAACAAATCCTACTTCTCTCCCCAATCTCAATTGGGAGTTTCATTAACACACTAAGTGTTACAATGGAATTTTACAAGCTCACTCCCAACTATGGTGTTTCTAACAATGGATCACACCTAACCCAGAAATCCCTTGTGTTTTAATGGTTCACACAATAAACCAATTCCTTGCGTTTTAAAGGCTCACACAAATAACCCTTACAAGTGTTCTACTTTTAATCCAAAATACCCAAACTCACTTGAGTAGAATATTACAAAGAGAAACACTTACAAATCTATAATGCTTAGAGAATAATGAGCAAAAAAAATTTCACAGAGAATAAATGTTTGTTTTGAAAGTATTAAATGCACAAATGGTTTACAACAAGATTTTGATTCGAAGTATTTGCTATTCTCTCTTGTTCTAGATTCATAAATGACTTGCATTTATACTTCCATGGCAAATTATAGTCGTTTGGTTACATTTAATGTGAAAATAGCCGTTGCATCAACTCTTATTTTCGCGCCTAACATGTTTCTTTTTCCTCTTTCATGGTCGTGAGTATGAGTATCACGGTCGTGACTGTTCTTTCAAGCCGTGACTTGAGTGGTGACTTTGGCCGTGAAGCATTCTGGAAGGATTTAAAATGTTTGATCATGGGTGTGACATTATATATTCACGGGCGTGAACATCCTTCCTAGCCGTGGTCCAAGTAGTGGCTCTGGCCGTGAAGCTCTCTGGAGGAATTTGTCATGTCTTCTCACGGGCGCGACATTCTTTCACAGTCGTGACTGATATGATCATTCACGATTGCTATCATTCTTCATGGCCGTGAACTTTAAATATTGGATAGTTGGTGCTAAGCTTCATCACGGGCATGACACATAAGGTCACGAGCGTGAACATGCTATTTCTTCATTTTTTGTCTATTTAAGATTAATATTTCATTCTTCATTCTTGCTATCATGTTTCATACCCTGTTCAATAAACTTAGAAAACAAGTATGTTAAATACATTATTGCTATTTTATTTGTTAACATCAAAATGATGGAAATACCCCTCAAGGTTCGACAATCTCCCCTTTTTTGATGGTGACAAACAATCTAGCAATATGTGCTTTTGAGAAGTCTCCCCCTCAAAAGATGGTTAAGATAAAAAATTATTGAAGTGCAAGAATTGTAAAGAATGATGAAGTATAACATCAAAATATGCTTCCTAGTTTAGGTATATGCAAGTTATATGTAAGGTATATCCAATGTATACCAAATTTTTACTTAAAACAAGTTAAGTATATGCAAAGTATATTTAAGGTATATTCAAAATATATCAAGTGCATATTCATTCATGTAACTTGCATCAAGGTATATGCAAAATATACTTAAGGTATATTCAAAGTATATTAGCTCATTTGCATACTTGCATATCCATTTGATTCAATAAGTAAATTGTTAGGTTCTCCCCCTTTTGTCATCAACAAAAAGAATAAAATAAATCATAATGGAAAACGAAAGCAATTATATTAATATGAAAAGACAAATACAAGGATTTGAAAAGAAATTTAAATTCCTACATCAAACAAGCTAGAAAATAACATAGCTAACATATAGTCTAGCTAGATTTTGAGCCGGACATCCCATCTCTAAGGCGAGCTACTTCCGCCTCGAGGCTCTCTATGCGAAACTCCATGAAATCCTTGAGGTTCTCTAACCTCTCATCCATCGAAGCCTGCAATTGCTCAAACCGTGGTGCTAAGAGATCAACCACTTGTTGAGCAAAGTTTGGTGTGGAGGCAGAGGATTGTCCAATTTCCTGCTCAACCTCTCGAGGCACCATCTCAACTCGAACTCTCTTCCTCTGCTGGATTCCTTGGAGGTCAGCTTTGAAGTCATCCGAGTCATTTTCCTCTCAAATAATCTCACCAGCAATGTTGGTGAAGAGGTAGTAGATGTTGTTCTCATGTACTATATGAACAACCGCTCTCATTTTGATAAATGACTCGATGTCTAGTCAGTCTCGAGGATGTTCTGGTATAAGGTTGAAGTGGTGTTCCTCTAGCTTCAAGTATCCCAGCTTGATAGCAAGGTGAGTCACGTACCTATCAATCAGAATGTCTCCGGAGGGCTTGGTGGCAATTGACAGAAGATGGTTTGCAAACCATCGAGATAAAGCCACTATTAGGCCTCTTCGGGCCATCTCTAGGAGAAAGAGCTCTGACTTCCTAATCGATCCATTGTTGTCTCCTCTAGCAAAAATGCTATAGGTTAGAAACCTATGCAAGTACTTATGCACAGAGGATTGAAGGTGGGTGCTTTTCATCTTCTTGACATCCCAACTGCAGTCAAGCCTGAAGTGAATGCATGCCTGAGTAACATAGAACTCCACCTCACTCTCATTCAGGATACTGTCAGAGGGAAGGTTGAACATGTTTTCAAACTCTGTGGCATTAAGGGTGTTCGAATGTTTGCAAAGTTGGAATTTTACCGTGCCGGTAGGAGATACTTGCAGGGTACTCAGAAATTCTAGAGTTGGTTCCCTTAGTGTCGGATGATGGATATCAATAAAATCTTTCAGATGACAAGCCTGAAGTTGTTCCGTCATGCTTTTCTCGAGACCGAGTGTTCTGATGGTTTGTCATTCAAATGATCGAGAGGAAAAGAGTGGCCTTTGTTTGAGAACAAAGTATATTGGATGACAATGCTCCAGAATAATATTTAGAAGGTAGTCAATGTACCTTTTTGAAGCATGAGACTTCTTTCTGGTACCTTTGGAGGAGCCGATTTCCATTTTTGATTGATGAATGTATTTTTGAAGATTGAAAATTTGATAGAAATTTTGGAGTAGAACCAAAGGTGTTTGATTTCTGAAGATGAAGATAGTTTTTGAGGGTATTTATAGATGGAATGAGTTGGTAGAGGGCCGAAATCTTCAAAATGGTATTCAATGGTGATAAATAAGAGAAGTTGGAGAGTTGGAAATGAGAGAAATAACGGCAGAAATGTTTTATATCCGACATCTTCACGAGCATGAAAGCTAAGTCACGGGCGTGAAATGTCGTGTTCACGGTTTGCTGAAGAGACGCTCTACCCGTGAAGATGAATGTGAAACTATTCACGGTTGTGACAATTAAAGGTAACGGGCGTGAATGATGAAATATCACGGTGGTGACAAATGAGTCACGGGCGTGAAGTACAATCTTCACTACTTGTGACCGTGAAATAGAGCGTGACACAAAGGGTTTCACGGTGGTGATAGAAAAAGGTTATGAGTGTGAAACATAGTCTTCACTACCTTCAACCATGAGGCATGTCGTGAAGAAAGACGTGAAAGCTACTGGAGCTTTTGGCGATTATGATCACGACCGTGAATATATATCACGGACGTGAATTGCCTAAAATCCTCATTAAATAAAATTAAGTCTAAAACAAGACTAAAACATTTCTAAGGAGCTTTTATCCCATATAACATATATTTCTATCAAGTTAGCTACTATATGTCTAAAAAGATGAGACAAAAAAACACAAGATTATTAATCAAGGTTCGACAATTTTGGCAATCATAAAGTTAATCCATTAATCATATCAAACTCTTTTTTTATGAAATTAAATCTTTCCCCATTTAGAGACTTAGTGAAGATATCTGCCAATTGATTGTCTGTGCTTATAAATTCCAATACAACATTTTCATATTGAACATGATCTCTAATAAAATGATGTCTTATGTCAATATGCTTACTTCTAGAGTGTTGAATGAGATTCTTAGATAGATTTATAGAACTTGTATTGACACATCTAATAGGTATATGGTCCATACTATGACCATAATCCTTAAGTTATTGTTTCATCCAAAGAATTTGTGTATAACAACATCCTGCTGCCATATACTCTGCTTCAGCGGTAGAAAGAGCAATTGAAACTTATTTCTTGCTAAACCAAGAAACTAAGCAATCTCCAATAAAGTGACAAGTACCTGAAGTACTTTTTCTATCTAAAAGACTTCTAACATAATCAGCATCTGAATATCCTATAATGTGAAAGGATGAATTTCTAGGATACCATAAACCTAGATGCAATGAGCCATGTAAATATTTTAAAATTCTTTTTACTGCCTTTAAATTAGACTCTTTAGGACATAATTGAAAGCGAGCACATAAGCATACACTATACATTATGTCGGGTCTAGAGGCAGTAAAATATAAAAGTGATCCGATCATACCTCTATAGATTTTTTCATTAATGCTCTTATCCTTTTAATACTTGTCCAATTTTGTTGATGTGCTCATTGGAGTCTTCACATTTTTGTATCATTCCATTCCAAATTTCTTAAGTAAGTCTTTGACATATTTGGATTGGTTGATGAATATGTCCACATTACCTTGTTTTATTTGTAGACCGAGGAAGAATTTTAGCTCACCCATCATGCTCATTTCGAATTCCCTAGTCATACACTTAACAAATTCTTGGCAAAACAATTCATTAGTAGACCCAAATATGATATCATCAACATAAAGTTGAACAATTAGAGTATCATGCTTATGCTTTTTAATGAATAATAAAGTGTCAACATTCCCCTTTGTAAAATTATTTTCTAAGAGAAAAGAACTTAGTCTTTCATACCAAGCTCTTGAGGCTTGTTTCAAACCATATAAACTTTTGAAAGTTTAAATACATGGTTGGGCAAATCATAACTTTCAAAACCTGGTGGTTGTTCTACATAAACTTCTTCTTCTATAAAACCATTTAAAAAGACACTTTTTACATCCATTTGAAAGAGTTTAAAATTCATATGATATGCATATGCTAAAAGTATTCGTATGGCTTCTAATCTAGCTACAAGAGCATATGTCTCATCATAATCTATTTATTCTTCCTGATTATATCTTTTTGCAACCAACCTAGTCTTATTCCTAGTTATTAAACCTTGTTCATCTAGTTTATTTCTAAATACCCATTTGCTTCCAATGATTTGATGCTCTTTGGGTCTAGGTACTAAGGTCCATACCTTACTTCCTTCAAATTGATTGAGTTGCTATTGCATAGTAATCACCCAACTTTCATCATTAAGAGCCTCATCAATGTTTTTAGGCTCAATTTGAGAAACAAAAGCAAGGTCAGAAACTAAATATTTGAGATGAGATCTAGTACTTACTCCCCTTGTAGGATCACCAATGATTTGCTCTTTGGGGGTGATCTTTTGTCAATCTTCATTCATTTGGGAGTTCTTGTTTGTTTTCCCCTTGAGCTTGAGGTAGAGAATCATCTTGATGTGAATCTTCTTGATCATTTTCTTCTTTTTCATTTTCAAGATCAAGTCTTTCCATGGTACCTACAACATCATCAAGAACACTACCTTTCACAAGATCAAGCCTACTAGATTCATAAAAAACAACATGCATAGATTCTTCAACGGCTAATGACTTTTTATTAAACACTCTATATGTTTTGCTAGTTGTAGAGTATCCTAAAAAGCCCTCATCAGATTTAGAGGTAAATTTTCCAAAGTTGTCATTCGTATTCAATATGAAGCACTTGCATCTAAATACTCTAAAGTATGATATCAAGGGCTTTCTTCCATTCCATAGCTCAAATGAAGTTTTGTTTGAGAGAGCTTTTTTGAAAACTCAATTTGAAATATAATGCAATATTTATGGCTTCTGCCCAAAAGTAAGTTGGTAAACCATATTCATTGAGCATTGTTATAGCCATTTTAATTAAAGTTCGATTTTTCCTTTCCCATTTTGTTGAGGTGTTTTAGGAGATGAAAAATTCTGTGAAATGCCATGTTCAAGACAAAAATTTTCAATGTTTTCATTTTTAAATTCTTTGCCATGGTCACTTTTTATTTTTGAATTACAATATCTTTTTTCATTTTGAACTCTTTTAGCAAAATTTTTGAAAGTTTCAAAGGCATCACTTTTTTAAGCTAAGAAAATTACCCAAGTAAATCTAGAATAGTCATGACGATGACAAAGGCATAGTGTTTGCCTCATAAGCTAGCAATTCTAGTAGGTCCAAATATATCTAGGTGCAGGAGTTGTAGAGGTTTTGAGGTACTTACAATTTTTTTGGATTTGAAGGATGACTTGTGTTGTTTTCCTCTTTGGCAAGGTTCACATGTCTTGTTTTTTTCAAATTTGACTTTTGGCAGTCCCTTTACCAGCTCTCCTATACTGAGGCTTTGAATTAAATCCATGCTTGCATGACCAAAGCCTTCTATGCCACAATCAAGATTCATCACTAGTAGTCACAAGACACTTAGAAGAATGGTTATATATTTTGTGTAAGTCTATTATGTAGGTATTGACATCTCTATTTCCTTTAAATATCGTTTGACCATTAATAGAGGTTACAAGACATTCATTGAAAGTAAAGATTACTTTGTTTCCTTTATCACATAACTGATTTACGCTTAACAAGTTATGTTTCAATCCATCAACAAGCAAGACATCTTTAATAAAAGTAGTACCATTAATACCAATAGAGCCAATGCCAATTACCTTACCCTTAGCATTGTTTCCAAATGTAACTTTACCTCCATCAATACTTTTGATTTCATTGAAAAGTGCTTTGTCTCCTGTCATATGCCTTGAGCATTCACTGTCTACTAGCCAAGCATTTTTATTTAATGTGGACTTGAGGCATACCTATAGAATCACAATTCAAGTATGGTTTTTAGGTATCCAAATGAGTTTGGGTCCTTGGGGGTTAACACATGAAGGTTCCCAATGAGCCTTCCTTATCCAGCAATGTTTATTTATGTGACCAAATTTCATACAATAATGACATTGTTTAGGTTTAAATATGCTTTTTGGTCTTACAATGCTCTTAAATGTCATATTTCTATTAGATTGAGTTTGAGAGCAATGACATGCACAATCATGATGAATTGGTGCTTTTCTAGGTGCATGCTTCTTATACATAAAGGCATGATTAGTCTTTTGAGGTTTCTTTCTTAGGCTTACCAATCTTTGATCATCCCTCTTATGTGTAGAAGATCTAGTGTATTTTGTGCACTTAGCCCTTGAGGCAGTTACAGCAAATGTGGAGCTGTGAGGTTCACTTGACTTAACAAAAGTAGTCTTGTGAGAAGACGATGATGTACTTTTAAATCCTAGACCATATCTAATTAAGGGTGGTCATTGAGACACAATGAGAGTATCTAAACTCTCATTTCCCTTGTGAAATTTTGAAATGGAGTTTCTAAGTTTTTCAACTTCATTTTTCAAAATATTGTTTTCTTTAAACAATGATTTAGTTGAGGGTCTTGAAGAACATTCATCTAATAACTTTTGAAGAGATTCATTATATGATTTAAGCTTAAAGTTCTCCTTTTCTAAAACATCCATTTTGATTTTCAAGTTAGAAACATTATTCTTATAAGTATTGAATTTACTTCTATATTTCTCTAGTTCTAGATTCAATACTTCTATTAGGTTTTTCTTATCATCATCTTCACTATTACTATAATTGTCACTACTATCATTACTGAAAGAGTATGAGTGAAGTGATCCTACCTTATCTGAGACGTGATCCTTTATAGCCATGAAGCATAGGTTGACCTCTTCACTTTCATTGTCATCTCTTCACTTTCATTGTCATCTTTTTCACTTGAAGAGCTTTCGTCATCCCATGTGGCTTTGTGACCTTTCTCCCCATTGTCCCTTTGGTATTTTCTCTTTTGCTTCTTGAGCCTTGGACATTTCAGTTTAATATGCCATTTATTTCCACATTCATAGCATTTTACCTCCTTTTTACTTCTTTGTGCATCATTAGAAGTTTGTTTGAGGTTTCTTTGCCTGAATTTTCTAGAGTTACTCATTCTCTTCTCAATAATTCTTTTCAGCCTTCTTGAGAGCATAACAATGTCCTCATTTGCATCATCACTCGTTTCTTCATCATTTTCAACTTCCTTTTGAGATTTTGAAGTATTGGCTTTTAGTGCTAGAGGTTTTCTTTTTTCTGGCTCTGCTTCAAGCTCTCTATCTCTTTTCACTGTCATTTCATGTGTAAGAAATTTGCCAATAAACACATCGGTATTCATGATGCTCATGTCTTCATTTGACTCTTCTATACCAGCAACTCTTGAACCGTAATCTTTGAGAGGAAGACTTCTCAGGATTTTGTTATTAACATCTTCCAAGCTCAGGTGTTTCCCAAGCTTTCTCATGCCATTTATGATGGCTAGAAGACGATTGGTCATGTCAGTAATTGAATAATTGGATTTCATCTTGAAAAGTTCATACTCTGAAGTAAAAAGTTGAATCTTCTTGGATTTAACTTGCTTTGATCCTTCATGATAGTTTTCCAAAGTTTTCCTCATGCTGTAAGTAGTTGGGCAGTGTTGTATTCTGCCACATTCTTCAATGGATAATGAGCTTTAGAGAATTGTAATTGTCTTCTTATTTTTGAAGTTTGCTCTTCTTTGAGGCTCTACCCAATCATCTCTTGACAATATTTCTTCTTCACCATCAACTCATTTTCTAGTTGGTGGTGTTCATTCCTTCCGAACACTATCCCATACTTCAATTCCTTCACTATTCAGATATGACTCCATCCGAAACTTCCAATGATCATAATTTTCTCTATCAAAGTAAGACTTGAGACTTTGGAATCCTTCATGGTGTGAAATGCACTTTTTACGGTTGTGGCAATTCTTTACCACAGACGTGATAATATTCACTGGCATGAATATCTGCTTCACAAGCATGAATTTGCCGATTTTTATTATTTTTAATTTTAAACAACTTCAATCAAATTGTTTTATGGTCTTAGAAATATGTAAACTTGTCTAATACATTTAGAACATAAAATGTGGTTAAAATCCTTATTGTCTAATTATTTATGATAATCAAAATGATGAAAATACCTTAAAGGTTCAACAATCTTCCTATTTTTTATGGTAACAAATAATTTTGTAATATGTAGCTTAAGGAGAAAAAAATTTCTCCCACTAAAAAATGCTTAATAAATATCAATTATTAAGAGCATAATGATACCACATTTTTTAAGCCATAAGTATGTAAGAGGTGAAGTTTCAAAATAAATTCAAATAAAGTATTTAAATATAACATTTATGCCAAGTAAATGGAAGGTATATTTCAAGTATATTTTATATTAAATGACATTTATGTTAAGTATATGCAAAATATACATCAAGTATATATTATGTTAAGCATATTGCATTTCTTCTCCCCATTTGACACAGTTAAAAAGAGACAAAGATTAAATATAAGAGAAGAAAATAAACAATATAAGGAAAGTCTTATATTCCATTACAAAATTACATATAGAAGTTTAAGTATAAAGAAGATTTACCCAATGATCTTAAGGATCCTAATGAACCTAAAACATCATTATAAAGCAGGAATCTAAAACTAAAGAAAGGATAACTCATGGCTTGAAGCCAGATACTTTTGCTCGCGAAGACGAGCTACTTCTTTTCGAGCCTATCAACTCTTGACTCTATAAAGTCTTTAAGATTTTATAACTTCTGATCAATGGAGTGCTGCAAGGAATCCATGCTTGCTTGAAGTAAGTCGAGACGAGGAGTGATAAGCGTCATAAGCTACTAAGCCATGTCTGGTTGTGATGAAGATGTTTCACCAACTGTTGGGACAACCGATGTTTCTGTTGTAAATTGAGAAAGCTTGACTCTAGCTCTCTTTCTCTACGGTGGCCCTTGAAGGCCAACTTTAAAAGCTTCTGAATCATCTAATTCCTATGCAATTTCACCTATAGGGGTGATAAACTTAGAGTAGGTATTATTCTAAAAGAGGATTCTTACTGCAGTTCCCATCTTAATGAAGGATTCAATGTTTAGTCCATCTTTAGAGGATGCTAGGATGATGGTGAAGTTGTAATCGCTAAGATCCATCAACTTGAACTGAATTGCTAGATGAATGATGTGGCCACCTACCAAAATTTCACCCGATAGCTTCGAGGCAATTGACTAAAGATAGGACGCAAACCATCTTGACAAGGCAACTAGTTCATTTTTCTGAGCCATCTCGAATAGAACCAGTTTTGATTTCCTATTTGCCCCATTGTTATTTTCTCAGGCAAATATTGAATAGGTCAAGAACTGATGAATGTAGCGAAAACCAAGCTCTTCAAGTGAGTGCTCTTCATTTTATTGATGTCTCAGCTATAATCACTACCAAAGTTGTGCCAATCTGTAGAGGGATTAAAATTTGTTTCTTCACTTTCATTGATCAAGTCCTCATATGGTAGCTTCAAGATTTTTGCGAATTCCAAGGTGATGAGTGAATTCTCTTGTCTACAGAGCTTGAAGGAGACCTTGCCAACAGGAGATACTTGTAATGTGCTCAGAAATTTTAGGGTTGGCTTATTGAACGTGGGCTTATAGATGTCTACAAATTCCAAGAATCCACATTGTTGAAGCCACACTTTCATATCGGATTTAAGGCCAAGAGCCTTGACGCAACTCCAATCAAATGTTGGGGTGGACAAAATGGGTCGCTTTTTAAGAGAAACATACTTTTGATGAAAGTGTCGGGGTAGAAGATTCAAAAGATGGTTAACATATATCTTTGGGGTCATGCTCTTTCTCTTCCCTTTGGAGGAACTGGCTTTGGAGGCCATATTTATGGTCGAAATCCTTGAAAAAAATGGAAAAAAATGAAAAAGAAAACCTAAGGTTTGATTATCGCCTGAAAAACCCAAAGAAGACTTGAAGAAAACAGATGAAATTGATGATTTTGATGTATAGATGATGAAAAAGAAAGATTTTTGGTGAAAAGATGTTTAAAAGGTTGGATTTGGCCAGAAAAAGGGAAAAAGGTGCAACTAAATGATGTTTTGGACATTTAGACCTTGCATTGAAGGTTTTAATTTTTGTAGGCCAGTACTATTTGTGGATGGAACCTTTTTATATGGAAAATATATAGGTTATTTATTGATTGCCTATGGATTAGATATGAATAATAAGGTATTTTCTGTTGCATTTTTCATTGTTGAAAAAGAGAATAAAGAGAAATGGAGTTGATTTATGAGTAACATCAGGTTGCATGTGACTAAGAATGAAGATCTGTGCATAATAAGTGACTGTCACATTGGAATAATTCATGCAATTTGATATGATTGGTAGAAGATATGTGCTCATCGTTATTGCATTCGTCATGTACCAAGAAATTTTAATCAAAATTTAAAAACAATAAACTAAAGGAATCGCTAAAAAAACATGTCATTTTTTTCTCATTAAATACATTATAATTTGTATATTACTGTGTCAAAGTTTAAATAAATAATTAATATCTATTTATATTATGTGTATAGGGTACGAACACTAGAAGAGAAAATTTAAAAGGGTCATGGAAAGCGTATATAAATTGGATCCTGACATCACAACTTGGATTGAGAGGATCCCTACATATGTGGACTCGCTCACATGATAGGAGAAAGTGATATCGGAGCATGACTAACAATATTTCTGAATCAGTGAATGACATGATCAAGGAAATATGAGACATGCCCATCACTTTTTTAGTAAATGATGATGTGGAACCCCAAATACCATGCCTTGAAACTTCTCAACAAGACAAGGTAAATAAACCTTAAGCTATGATGATTATAGATTGAATCCGACTCAAAGTTAACCAATGTAACAAAAAACTAAGATTATAATATTTATTAAGAATAGTCACACCACAAGCAATATCACTTGATAAGTAATTAATTCCTAAAAGAAATAAAGAGATGCAAATATGTCTCACTTTAAAGAGAATACTCAAATTCGTTTTTATTCATTCATATCTTGTAAAAGATTCCCAAATGAGCATTTATAGCCCTAAGTCTTTGAGTCAATATGGTAAAAGATAACTAAGTCATATTCTAACTCAACTCCTAAAAGTACAGTCATATTCTAACTCACATTCTAAAAAGTAGAGTTATACTTGAATTAGGACACTAATTAAATCTTTCTAGAATAAGACAAATGGTGGGTTGGGCTTCATATCATTTGGTCCACATGTTGTCATTTTTCTTATTTAAGCTATAGATAGAGAATAGGCAATCCATTTACATTATTAAACCCAATTACAAGTTAAGCCCAAATTCCATAAATAGGCACATGTGTAGCACATGATCTTGAGCAAATGATGTCTTGCACATGACTTGTAATTTTTAATTTTATGGACTTTGCCTTGTTTAGCCCATTTGAATTGAATTTTTATGAAAGACTCCTTTGATCTTCACTTTAGGCTTTTCTTTATTTAGTATTGGTCCATTAGCTTTATTGTGAATTTTAGGCCCATTGTTACTCTTAAAGTCCATTTTTGTCTCATATGGTTTGGAACATTCTCCATAAGCATTTTGATCATATTAATGGGCTTTTGAACTCTTTTTAGGCCTATTTCAATGATATAAGATTGCTCCACTCCATTGATAAAAGATTGTCCTTCATGTGTGGTTATTGTGCATAGATCGAATGAGTTATTCAAAAAAATGATAAATTTTTTTGATGAAAGTCGACCAAAATATTTAAGAGATATCGCAGATGGGGCTTTGTATTGTAAAGACTGACAGAAGTTATTGAATAAGAGGGTGGCCAAGAAAAAATGGCATTCTATGACTGCTTATGATAGAGAGAGTGTTTTTTCTATCTTTACAACTTATAATGGCAATAAACGTAAAAGAGCAAATGAGCAAAATGTTAATTTGTTTGATCGTACATGCATATGTAATAAATTTCAATTAGCAAAAGTACTTTGCTCCCACACAATTGTTGGTTACTTGAGTAATGGAATCAACTATTTTCAATTTATTGCTTCATATTATACTTTGGAAAACACATTAAAATATTATCAAGTCAGCTTCCAACCTTTAGGGCACCCTTACTATTTGTCATCATGTTATAAGTTACCTTTAATTCCATATTCCACCACAATAAGGAAAAAGAGTCATCCAAGAGCATCATGAATTAAAAATGAAATTGATTGAAAAGTCACTAACAAGCATAGATACATTTGTAAATTATGCGGTCAACCTGGACATAATGTTAAAACTTATCCGTATAGTAAAATTTGTATTGCTAATGCACGAAAAATTTGATCATTTTATTTTTTATTTTATGTGTTTACTTGCAATATATTTCCATTATCATTGGTTACTAATGTGGTACATCTTTTGTTGTAATTTTCTAACTTTTCAAAAATTGTATGTGAATATTGTAGGTGTATCAAACCAAACCATAATTATGATGGGATGAATTCAAACAAAAAAAATAAATCAAGTAGTTCAAACGATGTAGAAGTAATGATAACGTATGACAATTGGGACAAATAGTGCTTATAGATCTTGCACTAAACATTTTTATTCTTGGAATCTAAATTGTCATTCGGGATGTAACACTCTTAGAT
>CM042905.1:31664571-31683850 GCA_023653625.1 Triadica sebifera
TTTAATGATAAACAGGTAATTATTCGGATTCAGGTATTAATCGATAATGTTAATCGGATTTGGGATGGGTACAAGTATTAATATTATAATTTTAAATGGGTTCAGGATGAGTTTGGGAATGTATATAAATAATCAGGTTCGGGTTCGGGTAGAACAATTTTTGCGGGTACCCTACCCGTTGCCACCCTTATTTATGTGTACTGAAAAAATCACTTGATAATTAAACTCGCATTTTTCTTTTAATTCCGACCTTTAATTTATTGTCTAACCCTTCTTTATGGGTCTCTAATTTGTTGTGAGCCTAATATGTAAATATAATTGATTAAATCATTAGTAGAGAAACTTAATGTGCCTTTAATAAATTAATATGCCTAGTTCATATCATTAGTTAGTATGTTTCTTATGAGATAGTGTGACCTTATGAGAATGATTAGTCAATAAATTTTTATATACTTAACCAATTAATTTGATTCTTACTTATAATTAAATTTAACATATAATTACATAAAATATTAAAATTTTAGAGCAATTGGAGCATCGCACAATTTATGGTGAAATTTCTAATTGTGTTATATTTTTTGACCTATTTTTTCCTTAGGTAGTTTTAGGGTACCAATTTTGATAATTCATATCTTCCAAAACGTAAGTCATATTATAGTAAAAATTTACAGAAAATTAGATAAGTAAATATGAAAACATTTTTCATGTTTACAATTTTTATCAATTTTATATCTATGTTCCTCAAACTGTAAGATATATTTTATTGGTTCAAATTGGCTTCCGGGCCAATATGACTCGATAAAACTATATATCACTCTATACATAACATATTAAGGAAAAAGTTTTACCAAAATTTATCTACGATATAATTCTATAACTTTTATGTTTTGACAAATTACAGATTCTATCTATAAATGGTTCAAAATAATTAAACAATTTTCTAGACCTGTACATGACACTAAGCAATTATGGAACAATTATTGTTCTCTTTATTATAACTCAAAATACACATAATATATGAACTTGAAATTTGGTATACAGCTAGATAACACATATACTAAAAATTTCATGTTTTATATATTATCAAAGTATATCTATAAGATGGTCAAGATGGACAAACACTGTAGGATAGTCTGCTGAAAATTGAATCAGAACTAATTTTACTCAAATAATGATTTCTCTTCAAATATATCAGCTATTAAAAACATATTTTAGATACATATATATGAGACATACATCTAAAAGTTTAATGTTTTGAACATTTCCAAATTCCTTCTCTAAGACCACAAAAAATAAGTTTTAATATTCTTCCATAAAAACATAATTCAAAGTTTCAATTTAGTAGTTTACACCTCATAAACCCTAATTTATCTAATCTTTAATTTTAAAATTAGTAACATACAAATAAATAATTAATTTATTAAAGATTTTCTTACTTGATTTGTGGTAGAACTTTGAAATAAAATGAAGAAATGAAGGGAAGAAGAAAAAAAAGTATTGGGAGAAAAAAGAAAAGAAACTTAGACTTTGACTAAACCAACCTTATCTTTTTTTTAAGCTGTATGTTTCCTTCTTTTCCTTTATTTTCTTTTATATATATATATATATATATATATATATATATATATATATATATAAATGAATTTGCATTTTAAAATGGGAGAGGTGGTCATGTGATTAAAATGAAGTGATTTGATTGTTTCTTTCTTCTCTTTCTTTAGATCAATAGATAAGCAATGACATGAATGTGAAAATGACTTGTCAATCAATTTTAGTCAAGTTGAATTTTACACCCAATGGATTATTTTTTCTTGGAATTAATTATACCAAAAATTTCAGCATAATTTATTTTATATGCTGATATTTTCGATTTTTTATTAATCCAGTGCATTCGGTTGCAAAATACGTATATCGATCAGAGTTTTAATTAGCAAATGTGACAATTTGTGCTAGTCAGTACCATCAGATGGTCTTAACAGAGATCACATTCAACCACCACTAGATCCTCATTCTTGATATTCTATTTTATATTTATTATTTTTATAATAAATATACAAATAATATATTTTTTAATATTTTAATGCATTGTAGATTTTAAATTTAAATAATAATAACTTTAATTAATTATTAATAATTATAAATTAACAAATTACTAATAATAATAATAATTAATAAAATAACAATCACAATAGAGACTATAAAATCTGGTATGATTTCAATTAATAAAATAAATAATTAAATAATACAATTATAGTGGTCACTAATTTAAGACCACAAGCTTGTGGTTACTGATTTGCGATCACAACAGTGGTTGCTAATATGAGATTATAAACTTGTGGTCACTAATCTCAAATCACAAGAGTGGTCGCTAACCTGTGATCACAAGCGTGATCTCATTTCTGTTACTATTAATGTCGTCGTTAATCTGTAACCACAACATCATCGCTAATTTGTGACAACATATAGTGATCTCTAAATTGCACTACTTTAATGACTACAATATAGAGACCGTATTTAGTGGTCACTATTTGGCCCACCAAAGCCTTCCCTTTTTACTTTTAATGACTATAAAAACAGATTGCTGCAACCAATAGTATGGTCGCTAATTTTTGTGGCCACAATTTATTGTATAACAAGTGCATAATGTCCACTGGAACGTCCATGTATTTTATCATCAACTTGATGGTCCTCTCAATGCTCTAACGCCCACACCGGATATGGACCGAACTGTCTCATGACGTTCTGAACCCAGCTCACGTACCGCTTTAATGGGCGAACAACCCAACCCTTGGAACATACTACAACCTCAGGTGAAAATAATTTGGACATCTGGACATATATTAATAAAAGAAAATCAAGAAATCTTTTTTTAGCATTTCAAAGAAGTAATTGATTGAGCAGTTGACAGATCATCCACGCTGGCGGCATGCTTAACACATGCAAGTCGGACGGGAAGTGGTGTTTCCAGTGGCGGACGGGTGAAACCAACCTCTTGGACTGCTACGAAAAACACTATCGGATTTCAAAGTAGCACGATCTAATTCAAAAATTTCGCCTAATTGAAGGATGAGAACCAACGATGTAGCATCTACATCGAGAATTTCAGTATTGTATACGTCATTATTCCGATCTTTTGTAGGAGCTACCCGTAATAACGAACTTGTAAAATGAATCTCTTTATCATATTGTAGTCGCAATTGGTGACTACACTTACAGTATAGTCATTAAATAAGTTAATAACCAAATTTTTTAAAACCATATTTTATGATGATTAAGCATTTTAGCGGTAATTTAGTGGTCATGGTCATTATTTTCGTTTTTTTTTTTTAGTGAAATGTGCTGTTTCAGCTTTATAATTAGAACCTAGTAAACCATATAAAGGTAGAACTGATTAAAGTTGACAAAGGCACATAGTCCGCCAGCTGGGTGTCATGGTTGAATGTCAGCAACAAGAAAAAAACAAAGAGCCCTCAGGTTGGCAAACTTGTTTACTTTTATAATACGTATTTAAGTATATATTATTAGTTGAAGTTAGTTAGGAGTAGATGTAGTGCCAATTCAATATATAATTAAAGGGAGTAAACTTGGGCTAATTAATCAATTTAATAAGACTATCATGACTAAGAAGAGGGTTGTAGAGCAGTAAGAAGTCATTTGGAGAGCTAGATATATATGTCCTTCAATTGTAATTAAGTTAGAGAAAATTTCTTATCTAAATCCGAATGATAATATTCATTTATATATAAATTTAACTAATAATCCATTAATTATCATGTTAAAATTAAATTTTAGTTTGCAAATATAAGATTAATTGAGAAGAAATTTCCTGATTAAGGAAAAGGAGGAAGGAGAAAGGAGAAATATAAATTATGAAGAAGACTTGAAAGGATAGAAAAAGATTAGATAGAATAAAAATAAAAGAGAAAAAGCATAAAGTAACAAAGTCTATACACGTAATTTTTTGAATAAATAAATAGATTATACAAATAACTGGAATTGCAGAGTGATAAGATCTAAAACATGTTTAAATCATATCTGATTTGAAAATAAAAATAATAATGCAAGTGCAACCATTTATAATATAATATTACTCTTATTATTATAGTTTTTATTTGGTTCAGAAAAAAACTATAGCCAGTAAAGAATAGTTAGCCTGACCATTTCTCTACTGGTGCTGCGCCGCTTCTTCTTCTTCTTCTTCTTCTTCTTGTGTATCTGTGGTTTGGTTCATCGATCGGTGAAAAGGAGAAGGGGTAGCCACCGTTAGTATGAAATGAAAGTAATGGATCAGCAGGTAAGTCTGGCGACCATCATTACAGTATGCATTAATTTAGCAGCAGTATGTTTGGGTCAGAATTTGAGAACATTAGATTATAAGTTCGGGCCATTCAACAGCTCTTACTACACAAGTTTTGCAGTGCTAAGCCCTGCTATGATCAACAACAATGCCCTTCAGGTCACTCCTGATTCCGTCAACACAGAAGTCGTCAACCTCACCCACAGGTCCGGCCGCGTTTTCTTCAATCAATCTTTCTTGCTATGGGAGGATCAAGGCGCCGAAGCTCTCAAACTGGCTTCTTTCAACACTTCCTTTCTCATCAACGTGTTTCGGATTGATAACTCCTCTGAGGTTGGAGAAGGCCTGGCCTTCCTAATAGCTCCGGACCTCACCCTCCCTCCCAACAGCGACGGACAATATCTGGGATTTACCAACTCTACCACCGACGGTGATTCCTCCAACAGGCTTGTCGCTGTCGAGCTCGACACCTTTAAGCAGGATTTCGACCCGGATGACAACCACATGGGTCTCGACATCCACAGTGTCCGTTCCAACCAGACCGTTCCCCTCTCTAAATTTGGGATCCAGATTTCTCCTGAGGGAGTCAAATTTTACATGGTCTGGATCCAATATCATGGAGGCAATAAGAAACTGGACGTTTACATGGCGGAGCAAGGGAAGGCCAAGCCCGCTGCTCCTTTGCTGAGTGCGGATCTTGACCTCAGTAGCCATGTGAATCAGAACTCTTACTTGGGCTTCTCAGCGTCCACAGGGAGCTCCATCCAGCTCAACTGCGTGCTTGGCTGGAATTTGACAGTGGAACTGCTGGCCTCTGTGGATGTTGAGACTGATGAAGATGAGGATAGGCATAGCGGGATTAAAATTGGGTTGGGGGCTGGGTTGCCTGGTGGAGTGTTGTTGGTGATTGGGGTGGTAGGTGGGTTGAGCTACTATCTGCGCAAGAAGAAGAAGGGAGGGTCCGATCCCAACATATTGGGAGCACTGAAGAGCCTTCCGGGAACGCCGAGGGAATTTGAGTTGAGGGATCTGAAGAAGGCCACAAACAATTTCGATGAGAAAAACAAGCTTGGTCAAGGTGGTTTCGGAGTGGTGTACAAAGGGGTGCTGCCCGACGAGAATGTACCTGTCGCTGTCAAGAAGTTCTCTAGAGATAATCTCAAGAGTCGAGACGATTTTTTGTCTGAGCTCACCATCATCAACCGTCTCCGCCATAAAAATCTCGTCCGATTACTCGGTGAGTTTTTTTTTTTGTGCTCCGCCCATTTCGCTGTCATTTGTTAATTTTATACTAACTAATTATTTTCTTACTGTCAATTGGTTTTCTACTCTTTTATCTTAATTGCAATTCTATTACAATGATCTTCAAATCCTCCAACGGTTTTTTATTTCTCGCACTAGTAGAAAATTATATCGACTCATAGTTTTAAGTTCTTTAATTCAGATTGTTGTTGTTGTTATTATTATTAGATTGAGTCCACAATCTAATCTTATTAATTAATTAATTAATTTTGTTATATATATATATACACACTTTTATTTGGTGCCGATGATAATTTGGCTTGTATATTTTTTTTTCATTTCATTTATTTATCCCTCTTTAGGAAAATTCCTAAAGTTGAAATGCGGAACAGAAAATTGTCAAATCTGCCGGAGAAAATTAATTAACTCATTGGCTGAAGTAATGACTAATATTATTATTCCTTTTTGTTTCTACGTACATTGATCCTAGAAACGGAATCTTAGCACATGCCCGAGCTTGACCTGGTCCTTGCCAAAATTTCTCGCATGCCTTTAGCACTGACATAGTCTGTGCTACATTATTATTATTATTATTATTATTATTATTATTATTATTATTATTATTATTATTATTATTATTATTATTATTATATAGTGGAATTAGGATATAGGTTGCTTTGTTTGTTTAGCCATAATATAATGCAAATTCTAAAACTAACATTTAACACATCGATCTTTAAAAGTCATGCCGCTAGTAATTAATTTTAAATTAATTATAAAAATAGTTTTAATTGGAATTAAAATTAGGATGGTGCCACAAGAACGGGATGCTTCTTCTAGTGTATGACTACATGCCAAATGGGAGCTTGGATAAACACATATTCCATGGAAGAGAAGAGAAGAGCAGCCCTCTGGTGTGGAAGGTGAGGTACAACATCATTGCGGGTGTAGCGTCGGCGCTGCATTACCTACACAATGAGTACGACCAGAAAGTGGTGCATCGAGACCTCAAGGCCAGCAATATCATGCTAGATTCCAATTTCAACGCTCGCCTTGGAGATTTTGGTTTGGCCCGTGCCTTGGACAATGAGAAGACCTCCTATGCAGAGCTGGAGGGAGTGCCTGGAACCATGGGTTACATTGCTCCTGAATGCTTTCATACTGGAAAGGCCACCCGCGAGTCCGACGTCTACGGTTTCGGCGCCGTGGTTCTCGAGGTGGTGTGCGGTCAGCGTCCATGGACCAAGATTGCCGGTTTTCAGTTCTTGGCGGATTGGGTTTGGTGGCTCCATCGGGAAGGCCGAATACTGGAGGCAGTGGATCAGAGGCTCGGGAATGACTACGTGGCTGAGGAAGCGCAGAGGCTTTTGCTGCTTGGGCTGGCATGCTCTCATCCTACTGCCTCCCAGAGGCCTAAAACACAGACCATCTTTCAGATAATATCAGGATCAGTGGCAGTGCCCCGTGTTCCGCCTTTCAAGCCAGCTTTCGTGTGGACTTCCGGTGCAGCACCCGGTATCAGCAGCAGCAGCATGGATGTTGCAGCTGATACTATTCCAATTACTTCTGGTTGGACTCCTCAATGCGTCAGCCCTCTAAGCTATGTGGAATCCACAGACACCTCTCTTGTCTAGCAAATTACCTAAAAATTCTTTTGTTTTAAGTAATTACTGATTAATAAAGAACAAGTTTTTTCAGTTTGATTTTTTTTTTTAATTTTTTGCACTTGTAAAAATTTGGATCAACCCAATTGTATTTATTATTTAGAATTTATTTCATCATGTTTCGCCATAAATTTTTTTATACAAAATTATCATATTGGATTACTTGTTTTCCTTTTACTTGGCTTTCAAGAAGCTAGCTAATAATAGAGATATAAAAGAGGTTGGATCAGCTGGCGGAAACGTACAAGTTGAAGGTCTTCCCGGGCTTGCAATATGGCTTTGAGTCGGAGCTTCAATAATGTTGTTAAGTGAAAGGCATAAAGAGACGTAGGTGTTGAGAGTCCACGAGTTGTGGTGGAGCTTCCACTGCCGCCTCTTTTGGTCCCAGAAGAACTGAAGCTATTGAAACCCGAACTGCAGCTTCCCTGCATTGCAGTCGATGCTTCACATTGCATAGCGGCCATTGCTCCATGCCTTTTGGTCATATATGATATATACAAAAACATTCAATCAAATAACAATGCAAGAAATATTTAGTAAACTAGTTACTTTATTTATTTTTTAATTGATTGATAAAAGGAGAAAGAAAAATAAAAAAATATTTTTAAAAATTTTTATTTTTTTTTACTAATTAATGGAAAAAATGGACAACGTATTTAACATACCTCATCCACTATATATATATATATATATAATAATAATAAATTTTTATTTCTATATAATTAAATTAAACACCAAAACCCTAAACACTTCGTTAAACACAGTTTCAGCGAACTTCCCGGCCAAATCCACGGCCAGCTCATGAATTGCTTGAGCATACGTCCCAATAAACTCTCTGGTAACAGTTTCAAATCAAAGAAAAAACTTGGTCAATCAAAATTAAAAAAGAAAAAGGTAGCACTTTCTAGTAGAAAGATAACATAAGATGAAGGACATTTGATGAGGACAGGCATCCAAATGAGAGTAAAAGGAATCAACAGCGCGGGAGGAAGCCAAGTCATAAAGACCCAAGGACTCGCTCGTAAAGAGGGTTGACCTGCCTGGGTGCCATGGAGCCGCTACCTGCTATTACATTGGAGTTGCGCCTCTTGGTTTCCATAGGAAGGTCTAAAAGAGATCTCACTACTTTCTTCATCTCCGCCATCAGAGATGAGGGGATTTTGTGATTCACCTCTGAAACACCCCACTCCTCGCTCGCTCGCTTTTCTCAGTTTCTCAGACTGTGCCAGGAAAATCTTGCACATCTATCGTCGGCACACCACTTCTCCATCTTCATTTCATCTCTTTCTCTTCCAATGTTTTTTCTAAATACAAGAATGAAAAAATACGGTCCTCTCTGTTTTTTCTTTTCCCTACACCCGACAGAGAGGAGTCGGTGCTTACATTATCAAGGAAATTTGCCTTTTTAAAACGAAACAGTCCGATACTCGTGTTTCGTCCACAAAATATCAAATTAGCATCAATTATTTCTCTCTCACCAACAAATAGAAAAGGTCGAATCCAGGTATGTGCATGCCGCACGGACTAGAAAATTCTGGAATTTGTTTCATAATAAAAACCCCACTCGCAGTATTACCAAATTGCTGAATATATTAATTAGATATCCGCTTGCAGAAAAGTAGTTAAGCATATTACAAAGTAGTAATTCACGATTCAATGTCTAATTTTGATATGATTGCCAAGTGTTTTAACAAAAATCTGAAGAGTAAATATATATACAATTTACTAACTATACAACCTAAATCCTCTAGGCCACTAGTCTTCTACAGCCTTGGAACAGTTGATATCAAATAAACTAACTAATGTTCATCTCCACTGTTGATAATACCAATATCATATGTCAAAAGAACTTCTGCACGTACCCTCAAAGAAAAAGAAACACTTCTACAAAGACCGATGGCAATCTTTCCTTTATTTTGTTAGTCTTTCCTCTCGGATCTCTTCATATTCTTCCTCGTTTCCCCTCCTTCCTGCTTGCTCTTTCCAATAAGCAACCAACTTTTTCAGTCGTGCTATCTCTTTAGATGAAACATTTTTATTTGGATCATTCACAATCGACCGAACTCTTGATGCATACCTGAAATGGCGAAACGTGAGTCATTATCAGAAAAGCAATATAAACATTCTAAGGCTCTTAATTGACTAATACAGAAATATATAGATTGTATCTAATTTACAATTTGAATAACATTCTCGGTTCAGATATTCTTTATACTTAAGATCCAACAGCAAATGTAAAGCAATATATGAGTTTGAATCCACGAGTATCAAAATTATGAAGGAACCAAAGATCAATTTTAAGTAAATACCAAACATGACCATGTAAAACTTTGTGTATAAATTTCATCACTGTTAAGCAAAACATCTTATGGAATGACACTAAAAAAGTGAATCAGAAAATATAAGCAATTTTGAGATAAAAACATACATTAGGGAATTGTATGACTCTTCCAAATTTGATTCAGCCGGTGATACGTTCACGAACATAAGCGTCTTGGCATTCCCACCAAGGGAATCACTCATTAGCATCGTTAACTTGTGGTTTCTGTAAGGAATGTGTTGACCACCTGAAGATAAAGCACTAATGACATCTCCAAGAGCTGAAAGAGATTTATTGATGCTTTGAGCTTCCTTGAGTTGACTGCCTGAAGAACCTGATTTCTTCACTCTTTCTGAACCAGCAAGGTCCACAAAACTCAACTACATATGATTTAAAAATTGGTTATTTGAAGATGTGAACCAATAATGATAATGATAATAATAATAATAACTAAAATAAAAGAAGCTATAAACTGGTGTGCATAAGAATCTTGTAGTTAACAAGATAGGATGTCAAGGATACCTTTCCCCTTGCAACAGATTGAGTCTGAAAATTCGTACTCTCAATAACAACAGAAAGTATCAAGTGAGATCTTGAACTTTCTAGATTCATTTGGGTTCCAGAAATATGCCGCCTCTCAGATCCTCTTCGAATAATATTTTGTAACTCCTCAAATGTTGAGATTGATATAATTGTTACATTTTCTATGGATACCATACCCTGAATATCACAAGGAGAAATTCATAAAATAAAATAAATATAAACCAAACTCAATTAAATTAAACCTAACCTAAAACAATCAACTTTTTGAAGTTAAAATACTAACAATTACTTTAAAAGCCATATCAGTAGTGTCTTATGAAAGGACAATCACCTTTGAATCTTTTTTAATGTCCAGTTTCAAAGGCTTCACATTTTTTGGCAATAAAAGATCCACAAGTGTATCTTGATACAATTCCACCATATATGCCTGCATCATTGCATCATTAATGTCAACTATGTGGCGTGAAAATGAATGAAATACACATACAAACACACGCTAATACTCATATAAAGCAAGAACTGGATCAATCAAATTGGTTTTATGGGCCAAAAAAGGTAATACATAGACATATAATCTGCATCAATAAGGTAACAAAGTTAAAATTATTTTACAAATTGTTACAGAATAGGAATGTAATATTGCAAAATAGGAATGTATATATTAGATGTAATTAACGGAATTAGAGATAGGTGAATATTTTCTTTCCTATTTTACAAACCTAGGGTTGTATATATATGTGAACTATTTGCATCCATGATATGCATACAAAATTTCTCCTTTTATTCTCTGATAAACAAATAAATTAGATAGAGAATCTAGTTGTTAAAAGTTATAAACATGAATTTCAAAAAGCAAACATTAAGCTAATATGAAACAATCGCCATTAAAATCCACTTACCTTTAGAGAGAATGAGAATTTCTTGCCATCACGCCTTAAAATTTGAAAAAGTTCAGTTGTAGCTCGTGGTGTGAGTCCAGGATTGTCTTGAGAGCCATATATTGTAAATGTCTTTCCAGAACCAGTTTGACCATATGCAAATATGCAAACATTATACCCATCCACAGCAGATTGAACCAAATACTGCATCATATGTCCAGCAGAAAATATGGATTGTGAGTTAATTGAATAACAAAGACACAGCACCTTATACCAAGCTGCATACATTCATATGCCTCAGAAATAACAAAAGTCAAACTCACTCTAGTATCCTCAAAAACATCTTCTTGGGTGGCATTGCCATCAAATACATGATCATATACATGTTGTTTTGCTTTA
Source organism: Triadica sebifera (assembly GCA_023653625.1). NCBI lineage: Eukaryota > Viridiplantae > Streptophyta > Magnoliopsida > Malpighiales > Euphorbiaceae > Triadica > Triadica sebifera. The sequence goes on from CM042905.1 coordinate 31,675,915, forward strand.
TCATCTTTCCATGGATGTTCAACTGTAAATTCGTCTGTACTTGTAATGATGCCTCTGTCCTTGTCAGAAATCTCTTTTACACTTAAAGGTCTTAAGCGACAGAAAACCCTAATCTTTCCTTTCATATCTAAGTAAAAAAAAGGTTGCACTATATGTTAGTTATATCAAGAAATTGAATGTAGTTTCAGAAAGAAAGGTAATGACACATTGACAATATGTGATTGATACGACAACAAGCACATGCTCAGGTAACCATTTTATGAAAATGAAATGGTGCTGGATTAGAACTTAGGAACGTATCTTCTCTTCTCCTTTCCGAACATAATCTGGTTTGGCCCTTTTTTCTTCTCCAATTATTCTTAATTCTGGAAATTGATTTCCTATCAGCTTATCATTGAACTATTATTCATCGTCTTACATCACGTTTACTATTTATCAAGTAAATACATTAATTAGCTTTTCTACTATTTTTGCAACAATTATATATAATATTTATTAAGGAATATAATTTTTTTAAGAAAGATGAACACACATCACAAGAAGATGATAGCAATCTTGAACTAAATATTTGGTCGTGTTTAAATATTTTATGATTTTCATACAATCTTGGGTAAGCGCTATAATACCCAAAATCAATTCCAATAGTATACTCTTTTGGCGCAGAACAAGCCCCAGCTCAAACTGACCTATAGTTCGGTTCAAAAGTGTGCTATTAAAATTATTTTAAAAAAAAAATATAGGATGCTACTTTTGAAGATGATTACCTTCTATGGTATTAAAATAGCGCTTCCTCAAAACCTGTTCTTCCTTATAAAGTACTTCAAGTTCAGCAAGTTGAGCTCCTTGCATCTTCAAGATCGCAGCAGTTTGCTCATTCTTTCTATCAATGTCCTAAAAGCACATCAACACTCATTAGGTGTTTCCAGACCAATTTAGGAACCGATCTGTATGAAAAGCAAAATAAAATGGAATATTTTCATCCAGCTAAAAGTATACACCTCTTTCATTTCTCTGAGTTCCTCAAGTTCCTTCAAATTATTTTGTAATGCAGCCAAATCAGCATCCCTAATTGCAAGTGTTGATTCAGCAGCAGCTAAATCTTTTGTAACCCCTTCAACGTTCTTTTCAAGTTCAATCACATGAAATTTTAATGTTTTCTGTTCTTGCTCAAAGTTTTTCTCTAAAAATTCCTTCTGCAATGTAACAAACATGGAAATCATTTATTGCATAGAATTAACAATAAATTGTTAAACAAAATTTAAGAATTTATAATAACCTCTTCAAGTTTCCTTTTTTCAAGCCTCAAAAACTTCTGTTCTAGAGATACTTTTTCATCTGTCAATCTTTTCACACTTTCTTTTGCTGCATGTAACTCTTCATTCCGCAGTTTCAATTCATCTTGAAGTTTGTTCAGCACCTGAGCAATGCATGATCCAAAGAAAATTTTTAATCATGAAAGAAATTAAAATCCAATCTGTTATCTATTAATGCAGATAACATTTTCAAAAATCCTACCTGATCATTAGTCCCTGGAAAATCTTTTTTGGCACTACTTTCTGCAGCTAGATTACCAAGAGTGGCCAACCTCATTTCGATGTTCCGCTTCTCCAATAATGCAGTCTAGATGCACATAATCACCGCTATAAAAATATTTATGTAATGACTAACAAAATGTCTAACGCCACAAAAATGGTTATCCTTACTTGAAGAGCCAAATCCTTTTCAGCGCAGATTGATCTAAGTCTATCACAATCGGATGTGATTTCTGCTGAGTTTTGCTTTTCAAATCTCAAGGAATCTTTCAAGCCTTCCAATTCTCCCAGCAATTTAACTTCTTGCCTTTGCTTCTCATGCAATTCTTCCCTTAACTAGAATAAAATTTTTAACTTATTAATCTCCTTTCCAATTTCCAAGAAAATAAGACTTTTAACAAATAGTTTACTCTTTCAAAAAACTTTCATGTAAAGATAACCACTATACTTCAAGTGAACAATCACGTAGCAATGTAACAAAACAAATTTCGATTTCGATTTGAGATTAATCACAAACATCACACCCTAACCCCAGTATGTAAACTCAAAGTTGCCTCACAATTACTTAACAACTTGGCTCAAGCCAAAATAGGTAAAAACCAAGGCAATAACACAAGCCATATGAGTTCATATAATACACAACAATAACTCAAGCCCCTGCAAATAAAGAAAAAAAAACTAACAGAGAGAGAAAGGAACATGACAATAAATACATATATAACTACATTCATATTATAAAAAAAGGAGACAAATATTTTGATCCTATCTTTATATACCATTAAAGTTTTACTAAATCTAAATGTGTGTGCACTTGTGAAAATATGAAACCTTTGTCATAAATGGGATTAAGACATGTTCATGGTTCAAATTTGCAGACACAAATTTGTTCTTATTTCATCACTTACTTGATCAATGTTTTTTTGAGCTTCAGTGATACTTTTAGACAATTCCCGCACTTGTTTCTCATGCATTTCCACATTTGGAGGCTTAACATTGTTAGAAAGATCGCCATTCTCTAAGCCACCTGCAGCAGAACGAGCCTTGGAGTAGCGACGCAACATGACATCATTTATATGAGTTTGAAGAGCAACACAAATTTCTTCTCCCTGAAAAAGAGAAGGAACTTCAAATTTTGAAGACTATATATATGGTTAGAAGCATCTGAAGTTGAATTTCAGACAATCAATAAATAGAGCAGTATTAGAATTGCTCAACCTGCTTGGTCTCAAATTGGAATATATGAAGGACGCCTGCAACTCTCATCTTAAAGAAAACAGCAGTGTTGCTGCTGCCAAATTGCATTATGTCCCTTAACTCAGCTGAATGTAAATATTCTTTTGGAACTGGGCGGAAAAAATGCACCTGTAGATGAATGAACAAACAAATCAATGTCCAGTTTTTGAATGATCTACAACGTGAAAAGAAATTCAAACTGTAGATCAGTTTGTATGTTTGCAACGGTTTTTGAAGGTAAAATGTATAAGTTTAAATCTCACCCCTCGCTTATTAATGCCCAAGATAATCCGTCCTGGCAAAAGTCCTATAGGATCATCAATCTTGCGGACACTGAAGAAAACTGAATTACCATAAGGAAGTGTCCTCAATATTCGCAAGAATTGTTGTCTTGCATCATCTTTCGTTAGATGTTCCTACATACGAACGAAACTTTTAGATAAGGACGAATAGTAATGCACAAGCCAAGCAAAGAGTAGAAAACATAGATAGAAGCAAATAGAAAATGAGGCATGCTATTTTAAGATTCCATAAATAGAAAACTTGAAAAAAGGTTCATTAAGCTGAGGCTTTACACTAAATGTTTAAGAAATGGTCATATCAAGAAAGAAATAAATCATAACCCTAAATTTTTCTCACTAAAAATAAAAAGAAAGCTCAAATGGATTTTAATTCAGACCATGTTTGATTAGTTAAGTTAGTAACAGCTCAAATCCAACAAATCCAAATGCCCATTATCATAAATATGTACCAGTATAGAAAAACAACAGTAAGATATTAAAAAAGTAAAATAAATAGATAAGAAAGGAAAATATTTAACATCTTACATAATATGAGTAATAAAGAATAATATCAGCTATGTTGGATCTAAAGAGAAAGAAAGTGGAAAAGTCATATTGCTGGAAGCTGGTCAATAACACTAATATTATATTTGATATGTCGCTTCATAGAGTTGTTGCTTCATTGGAACAAATCAAGAAGTTCTATATTAGCATAGAGGGGAAGTATCATATGGTGTTAATTTAAAGAAAAGAAATAGGATATAGGTAGATATGGAATTACTTTGATATACTGAAGACAACTCCAAGTATCATTTTGAAAGATTTGAGCAAATATGAGATAAAAAGATGTAAGAAACTTTGCTGGGAATTTTAACCCAGACAAAAGTTTATTGTTATCGTTGCAACTTCCAGATTTAAGTTCTAACCATTGAACGATAACGAGAAAGAATATCTAACTCCCACTCCCGCTTTCCTCGAGTAATCGCAATTTGTCTAGGTAGAAATCGTTCAAGGAGAGAAGTCCAATCACTGTGAAAAGTTTATTCAACTAATCAAAACCATATCATGCTAAACGGAGACCAAAACTAAAATCACGATTTACTTATCAATAAAACAATAAAATAAATTTAATGTAATATTGGAAACTGAAATGGCTGAATTTTTCAAAAGTTAGACAAGGAATAGAACCACGAACGTGCAGGTTTCAGGGCTACCAACATATCCAATCTCAACTAAAATTTGCAATGCGGACAATTGTGCAGCATCATCTCTTCCAACAGGATAATTCCCCAATATATAGTCATGTTGCAACTGTACCAGGATAACCATGCATCAGGACATCTAGAAGTTATAAATCAATATAAGCTTTAGAAAGAAGCATGGACTATATATTTTTTTTTTCTTTCCAAACTATGGGATAAATCTAATAATACTCCAAGAATGGTTTACACACTTGAACATATGATAACTGCAGAAACATCGGGTCTGTTACTGCTTCATCAGACTCTCGAAATAGCTTTTTCTTAAATGTCAGTTTACAGTGCAAAATTTCTCCTTTGCTTCTATCCTTGGCTGCCTTGAATTCGGCCAACAAATCCCCAATATATTTATTGTCATCTAACCCAATGTACTCCTCTACACAATAAAAGAGCATATTAGACAGCCATCCCATTAAATTTTTGTTTAGGAAAACCATTGATATTATTAAGAATAATTACCATTCCCAGGATCAGTTGACTTGGAACCAGTAACAACTTTACGGCACTCAAACAAACTAAAGCTAGAATATGCTGATAGCTTAATTATCCCAGCAAGTTCCTGAAATGGTATGAATTATATATATAAAAAAAAAACCTTGTCAATAATCATATATAAGCAAAATTAATCACATATTGCACAAAAAAGAAATCTGACTTTAAATGAAACAGATTCATAGTCTTTGCTTTTAGTTTAGCCTAGAATTCCAATCAGGCCAACCAACAAATTAACTTTCATGCAATTATAAGAATTTAACCAAATAGTATCTGTCTGATCAACTCCTATTAGTTTTCCTATCTTTCACTAAAAAAGGAATCAACTAAAAGGATTCTTGATTTTCCCAGCTTTGCAAGATTTTACTCCTATCTGGAAAAACATTTGAACAATTGCGATACTTCTTTCTGCTGCATACACCTATTCCTAATAAAACGACCATCACATTGTTGTACTTGTTGTTTACCCATCTTTAAATAAACTAGAGTCACATACCAAGCCCACAAGACACATTGAGTCATTCAAAGTCAGCATCTAGGCTCTAAAATATTTAGGTGTGCAATTCCTCCTAGCTAGGATAGATGTAAGTTCATCACAAGCATTTCAGAAATGCTGTGATAAAGGTGTCATATTCCCTTTGCCTCCAAAGAACTACCAAAAGGGGATTCCCATTAAGTCAACAACCAAACAAGTTAGGTAACATTCAATCAAGCATATGCACAAGATGGTACCATGCTTAATGATATTTGTTTTAACTGTTTGGACAAAGGATTCCTGATAAGCCTCTGTATAATTTTATTTTAGAATATTGCTGAGTTTGTTACAGGGGTAGTACAGGAAAATGGTTGCTGAGTTTGTTACATTGGGAATAGTATTGTAAATATAAAAAGGGTAGGTGGTTTTGTGGGGGGTATTTTGATTGTTATCTTGTCCAAGTGACTTGAGGAGAGATTCCGGCCTCTCGAATGCCTGTAAACTTACTATTTCCAGTTTCAATTCCAGTATTTCTTTTCGTTTCCTTGTTGTAAAGGTGCTTATCAATTGTATCAGAGCAAGAGACCCATAGAGAAGAAGAAGTCTGGATAGAGATTGGAGGCTAGAATGGATGCCATTATAGAGGAGTTGAGATATCTGAACACTTACGAGAAGGAAATTTCAACGAAGTTGTACCAATGCCTACAATGGCTTGGGAAAGCACTCAAGGTGGTAAAATTACCTGTGAAGGGTTACGAAACCTCACCGGAGCTAGAGAAAGGGGCGAACGTGCCAATTCACACATCGACAAATGCGACAGACACCGGAATTCTAGTTTTTGATGTAACATTTGTTTGGCCACAACCTTCTCTAATCCCTAAGCCGAGAAAATCTCACAATACCCAAATCTCTAAAACGGATCATGTGAACTGATTCTATAGAAAGGGAGCAAGCATCACATTCAAGTTCTATACCCACCACCGGAAGGGCTCTGCCCTATTCCAAAATCTTGACTCTGGTGAACATAATGGTTGTTTCAAATGAGTGGACACCAATCTCATCCACGATCTCGGTGGAGGTGTTCTACTGATCAATGTCCTATTTACAAGTCTGTTCAAGTACAATAAAAAAAATTGCCAAAAATCTTCATTTTCTTTGCATCCGTGGCCAAGGGAGTTGCACTTTGTGAAAAATCTAAAGGGTAAGACCATAACTCTCAAGGCAGAGTCCTTAGCTACCATTGCCAAGATGAAGGCTAGGATCCGAGACAAAAAGTGCATCTCACAGGACTAGCAACGGCTAGTTATCGCCTGAAAACAATTTGCAGATGGCTAGATTCTCACCTGACTACAAGTACCAGCAGGAATTTAAGCAAAAGGGCATCGATCAGAAGTACCTCCGGCAGTATCACTCTATAGTTGTTTTTGTGAATGGAATTTCTAAGCAAATTTGAGATTGGGTTGGGTCAGTCCATGGTTTTGGTCCAATGGGCTGACAATAAATTGGGCAAAGTCCAAATGAGTCCCAAATATCCCTCTCTTCTTCTTTCCTCCTCCCCAAGCCTTTAGAATTTTTTTTCTCTCATTTTATTAGTGGAATGGGACCCAATTTCTAATAACCCTACTGATGATGAAGAGGAAGACCCTAAAGGAGTTTCTTCGAAGCAAGGGTTGTTGGAGGTCTCAAAATTGGTGAAATCTCACTTTGCTAAGGGTGGAAATGTTTTTGAAGTAGATGAATCCCATGACAATGAGTATAAAGCTTATGATAACAACAATAAGAAGCCTAAGAAAGTTGGCGCAATCAAAGGTCTAGCGATTTTCCTTTAATTTGAGAAAATTAATCTTCTTGAATTTCAAGGAACTCTGGAAGCGATTTCAAAGGGAAGAGTCTGCCGAGCACTACAAAGGCGAAAGGACCTGTGTCAAAGGTGGACACTTCTTTCTGCTATCATGTCTTCCAAGGCTTTCCAGGGCTTAATATCAATTGGTTTCTGCACAAAGCAAAAGTAGTAGGTCTGCACAATTTATTGAAGGCATATGAATACAAGTCAGCTCTTGCTTATTAAATTGGTAACAGTACCCACCCCGTAATTCGTGGCCCAATTTATGCAAAACAATGACCTTCATTATGCTCACAACTTGTTCAATAAAATTCCTCAACATAACATTTGCCTATGGGAGTCTCTTATTCTAGTGTACTACGACAACTTTGAGCTTACTGGTCTATGATTTGTTCGTGGAGGAATAATTAATTATGGTCTTGGGATGGATTTTATTTCTTGCAGCACTTTAATAACGGCTATTTCAAAAGTTATCCATAGTTGTGAAGCAAGCAAGGTATTCTCTGGGATTATGGATCCATATTTGATTCTATGGAAATCTATGTTATCTAGATATAAATATTGTGGGATGAAGTATTGAATTGGGTTGGTGAGATTCAAGCAACCGGGAAGCAGCAAATTATGGGGTACACTTATTGGGTTTAACAGATTTTAGTCTGCCGAGACTCGGCCAAGAGATCTATGGTTGCTACCTGAAAAGTGGTTTTGATTATAAAGCATTTGCAAGCTATGCACTTGTAAGCATATATGCTAGATTCAAATGTTAGAATTCAGCATATGGTGATTTAAGCGGTTTAAGTCAATCTAATCTAGTTGCATGG
>CM042905.1:31685850-31714831 GCA_023653625.1 Triadica sebifera
ATTTAAGCTGACAGATGGTGTGGATGTAGCAAAAGATGGAACCATCTATTTTACAGATGCTTCATCTAAGCATGGATTTCATGATCACATTTGGGACATTTTGGAGGGTAGGCCTAATGGTCGGTTATTGAGCTATGATCCTAATACCAAAATCACCAAAGTGTTGGCTCGTAACCTCTATTTTGCAAATGGAGTTGCACTTTCTCCTGATCAAGATTATCTAGTCTTCTGTGAAACCCCCATGTAAGTACTCAACTTGATTAAACCCTTAATCCATATGGAATTGCACTTACATGCCCTAATCGATAGGCTTGATTGTTTAATTTTCATTTTTTTCCTTTGAATTTAAAAACTAATTTGATATTAATAAAGTAAATAGAAAAACATAAGAATTAATTAAAGCAACTGAGCTCAAGCAAAAAAAAAAAAAATCAATCAAGCTCGAGCACAATGTTGGATTATCATATTTCGATAGGGTATAACTGTGAATCACTACTTATAATGATTTCGACAATCATTTTTTTTTGAGTTAGCTTTTAGAATGAGTTAGGTATAAAATTCATTTATTTACCTAATTTTACATATATAGAGTATCAGGGTCAGATTTCATTATGGTCTTCGTGCTCCAGATTATTCCACTGTGTTCTATCTAAGAACGGGCACCTTTGAGCTAGCTTTCAAAATAACTAAATTAGTTCCAAAACCCATTTGCTTAATTTTACACACAAGACAGTAGCAACCAAGCTCAAAGAAGCTGTAACTATTGTTATTTTGTGTTTTGAGCTTGAATGTTGTTTCTATGTGTTCAAACTTGCATGTTTTTATTTGCTGCTCTTTTATTGTTTGATCGAGTTTGAACTCTTACGTACTCTCTTACTTTATTATTGCTTAATTTGCTGCTGCTTGAGCTGGATTATTGATTAAGATAATTGAGGATGTGCATGTAAGAGTGGGGGTTGTTACTTCTTGTTAGTTGGCAATAGCAAAGATTTTTATTTTTTATTGTTTTTCTAATAATACCTAATTAATTTTGATATTGAAGGAGAAGGTGTCGAAAATATTACATCCGAGGTGATAAAAAAGGGAGCATAGAAAATTTTATTGAGCTGCCTGGTGTACCCGATAACATCCATTATGATGGAAATGGCCACTTCTTGATTGCATCAGCCACGGTATATTAAATAACTTTAGTACCATATTTTTAATTTTTTTTTTACAATCATATTGTATTTTGAGTTATATTTCACATTTTTTAGGAAAAAAAAAAGACAATGAAGTAATATTTTGATTGTAAATTGAATTTACAAAAAAATAAATTGATCATCACCCAAAAAAAAAATATGAATCAATGTGCATCATAAAACCAGAATTCTGATAGATAAAAAATTATTTAAAAACTTAATATTTATATATTTTCAAATAGTGTTTACATTTTTTTTTAAAATATGGTTATGTATGGAAAATTTGGCAGGAAATCACAACATTTTGGGAAGGTATCCATTTATCAGGAAAATAGCAGCAATAATTCTGAAGTGGGTAGGAGGATTGGAAGGGCAGAAGAATGGAGGTGTTTTCATGGTGGATTTGGAGGGGAAATTGATATCTCAGTATAGTGATCCAAATTTGAAATTAATATCAAGTGGTGTGAAGATTGGAAATCATCTCTACTGTGGTTCAATCATTTATCCCTATATTATCCGTCTCAATCTGGATAAATATCCTTCCCTTTAATTCTTCAAATTATACACTTTCTATATATCCTCAAGTTAAATCTTGTCCACTTTTCTTAATAATCACAGAATTTTCTTGTTTACTCTGTGTTTTTATATATTAGTTTAATAATTTTCTCATATATGTTAAAATATATTTATTTTACATATACGACAGTAGTGGGAGAACTTATTATAACTGTGACATATTTTTATTTTTGGTCAATAAATATAGCTTTTTTTTTTTTTTGCTTTGTTTTGTCTCTTTATTCTCAGTTAATAACTAATGGTGACTATGCTTAACATCATTCTTATAGTCAATTACTTAAATTATTAATAATTTTCTTTATTCTAGTGTAACACTAAAAATAAACAAACTCATTGCTAAATAAACAAATTAATTTTCTGCGTAAAAATAGAAATTTATATATTTTTTGTTTATGGAATTTCTAAAATTTTTATTTGTCCATACTAGACCGTTAATTTTTTTTTATTTTGTTAAAAATTAAATTCTTATTTGACTAAAAAATTGATTGAAGGAATTATAATTTTTGCAAAATAAAAATAATAATATAGACAGTCAGTCGACAGTGTGAAATTTTTGACAATTAGTGAATGGATCTATGAGATCCACCACTATTTATAACTAAAAAAAAAAGAAAGTTAGGAAATGTAAAATTTTAGCTGCCAACCACATAAATTATTGACAAAGTGATCAACTCCTCTGTCTATAAAAAGCACTAAATTGTGAAACTGTAAAATTGAAATGAAGTGCAATTTGTGATAGACAGTCCAGTCTAGTGAGAAAATTAGATTTTTAGAATTTTTTTCAAAAAAATGACAAAATAGTGAGAAATATCTTTGATGTATTTTTTAGAAAAAAACTTTGTGTCACTATTATTTTGGGTTTATTTCAAATTATTGTATTACTCCTAGCATTTGTCTAAGAAATATTCTCTCTCTTTGTACTCATTAATTTATATTAGTAGAAGAAAATTATTCGGAGTATATCCCGTAGACGTAGCCTAATAAAAAAATGTGAACCATATTAAATATCTTGTGTTAATTTTTTGCTCATAATTTTTTCAATAGCTTAATAGATAAAATCCCTTAGAATTCATGAATCAAATTATTTGAAAAAGAAAATAATAATAATAATAATAACAATAATAATAAACGAGCTAAAACCAGTAGCTAGTTTAATGAAATCTTTGGGTGCAAAAAAGAAAGAATCATAAATTCCACCAATTTGAGTGGTGGAACGAGTCAAAGTAGTTTTAAGTTTGTGATAAAAAAATGCAAATCAATAAATTTAAGTGCACTCAATTAATTTGGTAAATAAAATTCTTTCCATTATATATATATATAATGTTTTTTCATCCGTTAGAATCTAACGATTGTAATTAATTTTATAATAATTTAATAATATAGCATTAAATGTTAATTAATACAAAAGTTTAGGATAATTACTCCATGAAAAGTAGTCGTTCGCCATTTTCTTTTTACTAACACCGGTTATAACTGCCCCCAGCCTCCATCACCGAGTCGACTCGTCCGAGTCAGCTCAAAAAGAGTTGATGAACGGTCCGGTCTTTGGAAAAACAGAATTTGTGAGGAAAGGGAAGTTGAAGGGACCGGAAGATATTTTGTATGATAAGAAGTCAGGGGTGATTTACGCAGGGTGTGCGGATGGGTGGACCAAGCGGTCACGGTCCAACAAATTGGTTGGTGACACGGTGGTTGAAGACTGGGTTAACACTGGTGGCAGACCCTCGATCTTGCGAGTTGGGGTAGCTGCTACAGAGATATTATTGTAGCCGATGCTTCTAAGATTGGTGCTTGGTACTTGAAACAAGTAATCAAACGTTCAAACTTAATTATATGCAATTTCCCAAGACAAGTGAGGCTCCTTTTTTCCTCCTTTAGCCCAATAGGATTGTTGGATAGATTGGTGGTGGGTTAACTTGAAAAAAGGGGAATAATTTGAAATAATGAATAATAACTTTTCGTTTCTTTTTGAAAAATAATATATTTTAAAAAATATTTTTTTCCAAAAATATAATATATTTTCTATATTTAGCTACAATATTTAAAAAATAAAATAATATTTTTTTCTTTATATCAATTTCCTCTTTTATCCCAATAGAGTTATTGGATAGATTGGTGATGGATTGTCTTGTAAAAAGGGAAATAATTTGAAATAAAGAATAATAATTTTTCGTCTGTTTTCAAAAAATAATTTATCTTTAAAAAATATACTTTTTAGAAAATATAATATTTTTTTTATATTTAACTGCAACACTAAAAAAATAAAATGATATTTTTTTCTTTATATCTAAGAAACATTGAAAAATAACTTTCCGTTCTTAAAATAAAAAATCTTTTTTTCTTGTTTTTGAAATATTTTTCATTAACTTTAAATATTTTCTTTTAACTTATTTTCTGAAAGTAAATCAAACATTATATTTTCTGAAAGATATTTTCCACAAACAAACGGAACCTAATTGTAATACGTTCTACATCTAATAGGATACTTTTTTTATTAAATAAAGAGAGAAACCCAATTATATCCCGAGCCTAATATGATTTTTCATAGAGAAAAACCTTACAATAGCCGGCTTTAGTGTATCTAATATTATTTTTCATTAAATTGGACCAAGTTAATGATGGATTTTCAATTCAACCAACATGATCTTATTCTACCAAAATTAGTCACAAGAAAGAGTGTCTATTAAAAAAATTTCAAATCTAAGGAAAATTTATCCATTTTTCAAATCCCATATGAAAATCTGTTATTGAAAATTTAGCATTAAACAGATAAATTTTTTAAATTGAAATTCTATAACTATTGTTTATTTATTTTTATTTACTGGTTTATATATATAAGAACAAAATTTAAGCTAACAGATGAAGTAGAAGATGGAAATATATATTTTACAGATGCATCGTCTAAGTATAAGCTTAAGGAGTTTATGCGGGACATTGTTGAGGGTAAAGCGCAATGGCCGATTACTTTGCTGTGATCCTAAAATCAGAAGAACCAAAGTTCTGGCCGATCGCCTTTACTTTCCTAATGCAGTTGCAATTTCTCCCGCTCAACATTTTCTTCTTTTCTCTCAAACCCCCAAGTAAGTTTTATTTGTTTTTATATGTCCAAAATTAATTTTGGAGTTAAATTATTCTTTCCATCTTAAAAATATAAATTTTCTTTGCTTTTTTTATTTGTTTAAATAGATAGTCAAATTTTTTAAATTTGTCTGTCGACCAAATGAATTATAAGATACTAAATGATTTGGATAAAAAAAAAGATAACCCATTTTTATTTTTAAGAATATTATTATTTGTTAATACTTATTAATGTTATGTCCCTATTTTAATGTGTCTTTTATCAACAGATTATCAGCATTTTAATTTCTTACACGTACGTATAGAATCTTAAAGATTTTTGTTAATTTATTTTTAATTAATTTTCTTAAAAATTACTAACAATTAAGTTAAAAATTTATTTAAGATAAGGGAATAAAAATACTAAAATATATGATATATTTATTTATGAGAGATAATTCTTCATGTGACTATGTAATATTTTCCTGTTCTGAAGAGTTAAAATCTTCCAATTACTTGTCTTAGTTAGAGCGTCAGAATACTTAAAATTATTAAACTGAACTTGTTTACCAACTTCTAAAGAATTCTTAAATAGAAATCCTAAAACAAGAATAAGTTCGGATAAAGAATTTTTAAACAGAAGTTTTAATATTCATCCACCCATAATATGTAAATTCATTAAACTGCAATTATTTACAAATTTTGATATAGCTCAATTTATAAAGTGACGTGCAAATTAATTTTAAAATTTATATATCATTTTATTATTAAATTAATCCATTATAAGTATAAGTCTCGATAAAAAAAAATTCTCTACATAAAAAATAAGTACCAGTCAACTTTTCTATATTAATTCATTTGTACCTTTACAATCCTCTAATTTTTTTTCTTAAAAATAAAATATAAGATATTCAAAATTAAAAAAAAAAACAAGACATTAATATAAAAATAATTTAAATTAGCAATTCTTCCCTACATATATTCATTTCATTGCACCCACACTGCCGTGTACGGATGAGCATGAATAATTAATAAGAATAAATCATAGATAATTTTTGTTGAGATTTTAATTTTGATAAATAGAGCAAAACTTTTAAAAAAATAATGTTGTACTTTTTTTTGTTTGATAAAAATCTCATTTAAAATAATAATGAGATTTAAATATATTGATTGTTACGATAATTAAAAATATTTTATGTAATATATTAAACTGCATACTTTAAATTTATATAATATTAAATAAATAAATATTATTTTAAAAGACTGACAGATGTACCATTAATTTCTTAAGAATTTATTTTTATTGTATCTTCCTAAAAGGTTGTAATTTGTTCGATTAATAAAGTACCCAAATTTAATAAACTCCCTTAAATGCAATGAAATGACACGTAGGATAGTTAAGTTATCAATTAATGGCATTGATTTAATTACCGCACCTGCGATAATTGCCTGACAATATTAGATAGGATTGAATCTATGCATTAGGGCGAACATATGACACGTGGACCCATCGTACCGTTTGATAAACTGCTTGAGATTAATTGGTAGTTATGGGTAAAGCATTTAGTGAAGTTTGTGGGCTCCACATCCATCACTTATTCTTTAAAAAAAAAAAATCTAATTGTCCATATCTTGACACGTCAAGTTCGGTAACATTTCTTTCTTTGCATTTGTTAGGTTTTTTTTGTCGCTATATGCATATGATGTGGCAAATTGATACGTTCATTTGAAAATTATTGAATTTTGATGTTGAATTAAATATAATACGTTATATTTATTTAATTTTTATTATATTAATATTAAATAATTATTTTTTAGAAAATATATAATTTTTTAATTTATTTTTTAAAAAATAAATAATTTTAACCATTCAATAGTCATAAATGAAAAAAATTAAATATAAATGATTTATCATGTTGAATTTAAGTTGAAAGAATTTCAATTCTTATAAAAATTTCAAAAAATAATTTTTTTATTCATTTACAAAAAAAAAAAAAGAATAAATGTTAAATAAAAGGATTGAAATCCTGAATGCCAAATTTTGACACTTAACTCTAAAATATATTTATTTTTCTCTTTTAATTTTTTTAAAAAGAAAAATAATACAAAAAAATGTAGTTTTCAAAATATTTGAAATGTTTTTACGGGGTGCAAAAAAAATGATTAATTTTTGAAAATTCGAAACTATTTAGCCATAGTTAGTTGTGAAATAGGCAACAACAATACATGCAAGTAAACAATGGGAGTAGTTTCTTATATAGCAACTGATTTTAAAGTATTATTGAGTTAATATAGGGGTGATTGAATGCGTAGATTCAATCAATCAATATACCCCTCTTGTCTTATTATTTACAAAATTTGTCAAACTGCTCAATCCATAAATATTAATATATTATTATTCCCCAGTATTCATTTTTAGCTGAGACATTCAATGATTCAACATAGTTGGTGTTCCCATTTGCTACCCTTGTAATTTGTAATCATTTAAACATTAACAAATTATTGATAACCCACATTTTAATTTTGACAAACACAAAGTAAATTTTTAAAAAATTAACACCACATTTTCACGTCTTTTAAAAAAAATTCTTTTAGATAACAATTAAAAAAATAGGAGCTTAAATATATTAGTTGCCTTATAGGAACAACTTTTAGCAACAAACAGAAATCTATACTATGCATGAAACTTTAGAAAATATACACAAAAATATTTCAAATATGAAAAAATTATGTGGTGTATTATATTGCAATGTTTGAAATTCATACAATATCAAATAAATGTGTAATATCGTAGTAGGATGGACTATTAATTTTTTTTAAAATTTATTTTCGCCTATTAAATTTAAAACCTCATAGAGATTTCAGTAATTTATTCTTTAAACATGGATACAAACTCAACTGTAGTCTGCCATTTTTTTAACAGTAAAGAAGTAATACTTTATTAATATCGAAGTTGTTATACTAATTTACAGCCTCGTCAAACAATATTTAAAATATTTTTCTTGTTTCAATAAATATTTGAGCATGAGAAACATGCTTGCGCTATTTTTTAATTATATTTTCAATCTTATATTTATATTCATAATTTTACATACTATATTTCTTTTTTTTTTTTCAAAGTTCCAATTATATATATATATTTTCAAAAAAGTTATGATTGCTCTATATTCGTCGCATAGACTTTAGCCCTTATAAATTTAGTTATTGTCTAAACAAAGAGAGGGAAAATATAGAATTTCTACATGTCGTATTCTAAATTTTTCTTAATAAATTCCAAATGAATAATTCAATAGTACTAATATTATATATGGAAAAAGTAATTTTCGGTTCTTCAATCATCATTTTTTTTTTTAAAATCTACCTTTTGCACTTTTATATTATACTATGGAGTATCTACAAATTAATTATAATCTATAATGGATTGAAAAATAATAAATTAAGAGATTCAAAAGAAAAGAATTATAATTGAAGGGTCCAATATTTACTAAAATAATAATATTATTTTATTAAATATGTTAAAATTTAATTCAATGCGTAATAAAATAAGTATTTAAAGACGTAGTCAAACAAATCTGAAACTCAGAAACTCAATATATTTAATCTATAGATTATAATAGTTGAGGGACAAAGAATTTTTTGCCCCCCAAATATTTATGAACATAAATTACATATTTATATTTCTGAAAAATTAAGCTAAAAAATAAAGCTTACATGGGATTTTTTTTTTTAATTTAACCGGAGAACAAAATATTAAGTGTAGATATTTTGTTTCTTTTCTTTTCTTTTCTTTTTTGACATAATTGAAATTACTGATTCCAGGAAAAGATGTAAAAAAAAAAATACATAAAAGGAAAAAGAAAAGGTTAATTAACGAATTTTGTCAAACTGCCAGATAACATGATTATTTATTTATTTATTTATTTTCAATATTTGTCTTATTGTGTCATTATTACTATATGCTTACTTAAACAAATCAGCAAAAATTCATATTTTTAGCCCTTGAATTATTGGTATTTTATTTATTGAGTCATTAATTTTTTATTAATTCAAATTAATCTCTCTAATTTTCATTTTATCAAAATGAAGCCCTAAAACCATGATTTTATCTAAATTAAGCCCTGTAACTTTTATTTATCTAATTTTGATTTTGTCTAGTAAACATATCGTTTAATCATAGTAGAACAAGGGCTCAGTAATCTGAACGAATAGAAAATTTAGAATTCTAATCATACATATATTGTTCGTAACATACTAATATAGCACTTTTTTTTCTCAAAAAATTAGCTTAAATGGATATGTAATTTCGTGAATTATGTATAAATATTACAGACTGGGGAACCTTTACTCTTGAAAGCTGGGGAAAATTGTTTGAAGAATGTCGTAGGAGCAGTAAAAGAAGAGAGGAGATATTTTCCAAGTAAAACTGATTTCATCTGGGGTCAAGATTGGAAATTATTTATATCGTTGTTCCATTTTCCATCCCTTCATTGTTCGTCATACTATCTGATATAATTGAGAATTTTTTTTTTTTTTGGTTTTCTTATCTATAATTTTCAAATAGATTTCAAAATTTTGTACCGGATTCACTTTAAGTGTGATCAAATAGGTTTTAGTTTTATGAGTCATTCAAGTCCGACAATGAAAAAGACTTTAAAGACAACTACATTAAATACACCAGAAATGGAAGTGGAATAAGTGGTTTCGGTCATATTGATAAAACAAGTTGACAGAAAGTTTGATATACATTAGATTTTTGGGTCAGGTCTGACTGCTGTGACAAGTGAGGATCTTAGTGATGATCGAATGAGTAGGTAAAGTTAGTGTAAAGCTTTGAAGATGATATCCTAAGATGCGTATGAAGAAGGGCAAGCATGCAAGAATACAAGCTCAATAACTATTATAAGCGAAATAAGCTCAAATTAAAGATTAGTAGGAGTCTATAACGAGTGAAAAATAGCTAATTACACTGAAATTAAAGACTGAACAATAAAGAAAATATAGACTGACACAATAAAGGAAGAAATTGCAAGATAAATGCTGTAAAAGTATTGATGGTGCACCATTAATGAGCTACTTTTATAGAAAAAAAAGTATAATCCACATTAGAGCTGTCAATAAACCGAACCGAGCTGAATATTAGTAAGTTCGAACTTAGCTCTTTTAAGTTTACTCGAACTCGATTCGAACTTTTATACTGGAGTGAATGTTGTTTTATAATTGGATATTGATATATCATCCTTTATATCCTCAAATCTAATGGGCCTTTGACCTGGCGTTAATACTACAATTTTTTTTCAAATACATTTTTGAATGCTTTTTTTTTTCAATTTTTTGGGGTCAAATTAATTCACGTTAATTATGGGATCAGGATATATTATGATCTAATTCTAGATGCTCATAGGTTCGGATTGAATATAATTATTCATAATATTATTTTATTATAATCGTTAATTTTTAGTTACAATATACAAATGTACAAAAGTTCATATGAATAAATTATTAATTTGTATAGTAATAATAATACTAGATCATAAGAATGTAAATAATTATATATGTTAAAATAAAATTATATATAACTATGCATCTTATAAGTCAAATCATACATTTTTAATATTTTATACAACTAAAATATTCAAATAATAGAAACTTAATGCATGTATGGACTGTTATGATAAGTTATGGATTTAAATTTTAACATATATATTATTTTAACATAGCTAAGTTTAATTCTCCTTCAATGCTTGAAAACCTTATTGAAATCAGCAGCACTATAGATTCTGAAAGTTTTAATCTTTTATGTGTTTGCATGTGGTTTCTGTGGTATTGGCGGAACGATATAATCCATGGACGAAGAATGAACAATCCTAGGGACTTGTATGACTTGGCAGAGATCTACCTAAATGCATATACATTAGCCTATACTGACTTTTCCCCACCAACCCATAGCAACAACAATTCAGTCAAGTGGAGCTCTCCGAAATCTAGGACCTTCAAACTTAATATTGATGCTTTCATGAATATCCATATTGGAAATGGTGGTACCGGTGTAGTTTTCGTGTATAGCAGCCAGAGCTAGTCATATTGAAGTGTGCAATTCGGTGCTTACAGCTGAGGCTACTGCCCTCCATAATGGTCTAATTCTAGCTGTTGATATTGGTATCAAAAGAATTTATGTTGAAACTGACTCTAAGGTGCTTGCAAACATGATTGGGGATGATTACATAGTCGCAGATATTGGGATCCTGCTAGCTGGCATTGATATTCTTATTTCCTGTTGTGAAGTGCCCGAATTATCTGCTATTCCTTGTAGTGCAAATACGGTAGGTGATAGTGTTGCTAAATATGGTGTTTCATTACATGGAAATGAGTCTTGGATCGAGGATGAGAGTCCAAATTGCCTCCATAACCTTCTTGTTATTGATGTTTTGTAATTTTATTCCTTTCTTGGCTGTTTTATGTTGATAGACCACTCTTTTTCCTTGGTGAGATTTCCCTTTGGGTTTTCTTTCCAAGGTTTTTTAATGAAGCCCCTTGTTCTCTTGCCTAGTTTGGTTGTATGAATATCCATATTAAAAAAAAAACATATATATTATTTTTTCACTAGAAAAGTCTGATTTCAGTACATCAGATCACGAGTAAGATAGTTTCAAATTTTTGTGTTCCAAGTAGATTGGAATCGGAAATTTTCAACCATCTAGATTTAGATAATTTTCCATCGAATTAATTTTCAGACTGTACCAATTAAAAATTACTAGCTCTAATAATCATATAAAAATTATAATTATAAAAATAAAGAAAAATGCCGAATACTTTCTAAAAATCAAATGCTAAATATTTTTTTTTTCCTTGGTTCAACTATTCAGGAATCTAGATTCGAATCAAGTAGGCCTATTAACTCTCAAATTGTAAAAGTGTTTCATATCCAGAACTCGAATTCAAGACATATGATTAAAGAAATGCATTTGTTTAAGGGAGGAAAATGAGGGCGATAGGAAATTTGTTTCTCATTAAAGTTTTTTAATGTATATGAGAGCGAAAAGAAATGCATTTGTTAATTGGGCAGCATCTGATATTTCATCAAATTAAATTTATGTGTATATTTTAAAATTTTTGTTTAAGATTCTGGTTACTCAAGTTAAAATTTTGTTGCCAAACTTATCGGAGATGTTCTATCTATATTTATGTGAAATTTGCAGCTGCATTTTTGGGGCAATTAAAAGCTCATTAAAAAAAGCCAAACTAACCATGATATTTCTGTTCAGTTAAGTTTTCGGTGTCTGTATAAACTATGGCTTGCTTTGGTTGTCTCCAAAAGTGTTTCTATCTGCTCAGTTTATGTAATTTCAGTAAAATCCGATCGATTGCACATGAGAGATCCAAGTTAAAATACTAAAAGAAAAAGTAATAGATTTCATTAATACAACAATGGCACAATAATTTGGCATTACTGTAAAAATTTTAATTATATAAATAGCTTTAAAGAAAGAACAAATTATCCATCTAACCAACTCCACATAGATTGACATCAAAGGGTAATGGGGTGGTGTCATAGAGAGCCGGCCGGTAGTGCAAAAATAAAAATTGGAAACGGACCATCGCCTCAAGACTCTGTACCTTGAAAGTATTCCCCCTTCACTTATGGAGAAGTTCTTCTGCGCCAACATTCATCAGGTGACTGCTGTATTCTTAGTTTTACTTATTTTTCCTCACAACTTATTAATCTTTGGTTTACCATGCCGTTGTAGAATTTTATGGTTTGCTACTGTAGTAGTTTGTATTGTTTTACGATTTTGGATAGTGTAAAGAGGTCATTTCTCCTTAGTAAGGTTGGCTGGCTTGTTTCAAGGTAATGAGTTTGCTTGGTTGCTAATTGAAGGAAAAGACAAGAATTCTTGTGATATTTATATTCATTATGACAGATATGTTTTGTGGTTCTTAGTTTAGCTTAATTCCTGGATTGCAGAGGGTGAGTGTTGGTACAATATTAAGGTTGATCTTGTGCGTGGAAGGTCATAGTTTTAAGTAGTTCTAAAATAATTCCTTACAAAAGAGTGGAAAAAATGCTGGGTATGATAGATGATCCTTCCATGTCTCCTATTCAGGTGCTAAAAGGAGTTTAAATTTTCATTTGAAATCAAGGGCAAGAAATATCATAGTGCTTGAATTTCGTTCTCATATTTTATAATGGAGATATACTTGAACCTTTGTTCAGTTTAGCTGAAGTATCATTCTTTCTGCGGACAAGATTATGCATTCTGTTGGATAACTGCAGGGGAGTGATTATGTCCAAACAAGTTCTAGATGTGCTGATTTTCTTTTTTGTTGGCTTGTTCATTTTTTCTTATATGCATTATATGCCCCTGGGTATCTCTATATGTTCTTCCCCTGTTGGAAATTGTGCATGTGGAGACATTTTTGATATATTAATTAGTTTACTTTAGATCCTCTGTCTCCGTTTGAAACGTTATATGAATTTCGGGAAACTGTATACATCACTGTGCGCCATAATGTTACATACAGTCAAGCTCACATATGACATTCAAAACATTGCCAAAATGGTTTTGGAAATCTAAATGGATAAATATGTTATTTCACTTCTGAGTTCTTTCTGGGTGCCAAATAAATAATTAGTAATGTTTTGCTAATTGATTATGCTTTTCAGGTGATGTATTCATTTGTAGATCAGCTTATTAATCTAGGGCTTCCTGGGACAATTGATCTGGAAGGTGTTACCCCACGTAGCTTTGATGGGCATGGGAATTACAGGATCAGAATTCATGAGCAGAGCATGTTCCCCAGAAACTAGGTCTGATGCAATTGGTGTAATAAAGGGTGTGAATGTTTGCATAACAACCTATGCTAAAACTGTTCATGGGAATGCCATTTGGAGAAAGTGCCAATGCCATAGAAGAAGAAGAAGAAGCATAATTGTGATTCAAAATTAAGTCGGTACTTGGTAGTGGAAAAAGTTTTCCTTGTTTGCATTTTGCAATTGGCATCCGCATATGCACTGTTTTCCTGTACTTATTATCTCTATTCTTTTTGCTTCGGATGTTCTTTCCTTGTTTATGGATGTGTCTTTAAACCCAAAGGGAAGATGAGAAACTGTTTCCATTTTATATATTTTGCCTTTTCTTTTTTTTTTGAAATTACTTCCTAAAATGTAATTGGAATGCATTTTTCATGATAAAATCATATATGGAAAACCACCAAACTTGTAAAATAGATATTTTTTAATGATTTACACTATTTACATATTTCTTTTGCCACTTATATAAATATATATATATAATTTTTCCATAGCATAAAATTCAAAAATTTGACCTGTAAGCTGTGAATTTTGGTCGAGTTTCAAACGAGATGATATCAAACTTTCCATGTTTGTCAGTTTGCAATATGTTTTCATTTTTTGACCTTAAATGTACTTAAGATTATTGATATAATTAGACACATAATTATCATTTTATAATATTTAAACACTTCTACGCTGATGTAGACGAATGTATGAAATTTTTATCAGCTTCAAATGATGAAAAATAATAAGCATAAACGCGTAATGTTAAAAAATGGCAGTGTGTGTTAATTATACCCAAAAAAAAATCCAACACTCTTCGTCTCAATTTCACCGCATAATTAAGCACCAAATTTCCATATGCAACTTTCATAAATTAATGTATTCATCATTATTGTAAAATTTAGAACAATGTAGTTGCACATTGAGATTGTTGTTCCCTAAGTCAAGACAGGCTGCCCAAGGCCTTTGCTTTCTCCCTCAAAATGAACTTCTGCACCTTCCCAGTTGATGTTCTTGGCAAATCCTGAAAAATCACAGTGCTAAGAGCCATATAATGAGGCAAATGATGTCGACAATACTGAATTATATCGTGCTCGCTCACGTCGAATCCCTCTTTCAACTTCACAAATGCACAAGGTGTTTGCCCCCAATGATCATCAGGCCGAGCCACCACTGCAGCCTCCAGAATTCCAGGATGATTATACAGAACAGTTTCTACTTCAATTGTGCTTATATTCTCTCCTCCTGATATGATAATATCCTTCAACCGATCCTTCACTTCTATATAACCATCCGGATGTTTCACCGCAAGATCACCGCTTTGAAACCATCCGCCTTTGAATGCTTCCTCTGTTGCTTGCAAGTCTTTAAAGTATCCACTCATTACAGTATTTCCTCTGAACATAATCTCTCCTACAGTTTTACCATCAGCCGGTACAATTTCTTCAGTGATAGGATCTTTTACATCAACGTCTTCTAAGCCAATATGGTGCATTCCTTGTCGAACTTTCAGCTTCAATCTCTCGTCAGCAGGCAGCGAATCCCATTCGGGTTTCCACACGCAGTAAGTCCCCGGACCGTAAGTTTCTGTCAGGCCATACAAGTGAGAAATACTAAAGCCTAACTCTTCCATCTTGAGCATGATTTGAGGGGGCGGTGGTGCTCCCCCGGTCATTACTTGCACTTTGTAAGGTAGCGGTTTCCGGTCACTGACCGGGGAATTCACAATCATGTTGAGGACAGTTGGTGCCCCTCCCATGTGAGTCACATTGTGCTGCACTATGCTATCAAATATGGCTTTAGAAGCGACTTTTCTTAGGCATATATTTGTGCCCCCTTGTGCAGCTATTCCCCAAGCAAGGCACCACCCGTTGCAATGAAACATAGGCACATTCCACAGATAAACAGGCGTTGTTGACATACCATGAAGGAAAACTGTTGCAAGGGAATTGAGATATGCTCCTCTGTGATTATAAACAACTCCTTTAGGCCTTGATGTTGTGCCAGAAGTATAGTTTAGACTTATGGGATCCCATTCGTTTCTCGGTCGTTGAATCTTGAATTCGACATTTCCATTCGCCAACAGACTTTCATATTCATAACAAGTGGTAGTTGAAGTAGTGATGGTGATGGGGGAGGAGGCATCCGAATCGGAAATCGAAACCAGAATGGGGAGTTGTGTTTGTGTCTGTTCAAGGAGATGAAGGGCATTGGTGGCAATATCAAGTAATTGATAGTCTACAAAAAGGATCTTGGATTCTGAATGCTTCAAAAGAATAGAGACCATGTTGGCATCATGGCGGGCATTAAGAGTACAGAGAATTGCTCCTGACATTGGCACTGCAAAATGCAGCTCGTACATTGCAGGAATATTAGGGGCCAGCACTGCAACCTGCATATACATTTTCCAACTAGAAAAACTAAGCCATTTTCAATATTAGTTCAATAAGACACCAATTCCATGAGTAAGCAAATTTCAGTTGCTTAGAAATCAGAACAGAGAAATCTAAACTTTACAAATTCATGTGTAAACAAATTTATAAAGTGCCATAAAATCAAGTGAGTTACACATAGAATTCACTTATTCATGATGATCTCATGACACTTTATGAATTACTGTGCTCAAGAATTCTTATAGTACCTTTCAATCAGACCATAAGAGCATTTTTCCAAAACAAAAAGAGCTTGAGATAGCAAAGAATAAAAAAAGAGAACTTGTGCACTCAATAAGTTCCCATGAAAAATAGTCATATATTACATTATTTTCCCCTAATATCAAAAAATAAATAAAAGAACTTCATCAAAAGATTGAAATTACAAAAAAGTTTTTCTTTTCCATAGGGTAAAAAGCATGTTTTAGTCCCCGAACTATAGCAGTTTTTTTATTTAGTTTTTAAATTTTTATTGGGATCTATTAATTCCCTAAATAATTATATTATATTTTAAACAATTTTAATTGAATCAGCTATTTTTTCAAACATTTTTAATTGAATCAGCTAAATTATCATATACAACTAGATTATTAGCTAATTTTACCAAATAGAACCAATACAATTCAATTATACCATAAAAAATGAAAAAAAAAATATCATACAATTGAAATGTCATTTAGATATTAAATGTCAATAAAATGAGAAGTCCATGAATAAATTATAAATTTGATTATTATTACTTTATTATTTGTCAGATCCGTGAATTTTTAAGAATAAAAATGAAGGGTTATGCAAACGGTTTGATAACAATTGCTAATTAGAATTTGAAATGATGAAAGTAGATAGTAATGTGTAAGAAAAATTAAAAAAGCCCTCTTAAAAAAAATTAAAAAAAAAACAATGAAGGAAAGTTGTATATATCTTCTCCTTTGTCCAAATTAGTTAAAATGGATTTCTTTATTAAGATTTTTTTTCTTTTTTTTTTGTTTTTATTATATGCAAATAAAAGACATGTCATGTTAATTATTACTAATATCTTAAGGGGCCACTATATAAAATATATATGCTAAGTTTGAAAATAAAAATAAAAATAAAAAACAAAAAACTTGCAAGGCCACAGCCCCTATTGGTTTCCACAGGCCTCCGTCCCTGCTTGATGCATTAATCAAAACCTTTCTTAATTCTCATAAAGAGCTCACTAAAAAAAAAACTAGATTTTGATAGCCATTATTCACTAATTAAAGGCATCTAATCTTAGCAATCTTATCCAAACAGTAGCTTAAACACAGCATGGGACGGAGGCCTCTGATCTTGGGAATCTTATCCAAGCAGTAACTAAACAATAATTTGTGTGCAAAAAAAAAAAATCATATCCATTAGTACTAAAACCAGATGATCATATTTAATTCCTTTGCAAATCAAGAATTAATGAGAAGCAAATATAAACATACCACATCGCCATGACAAATTCCCAATTGGGTTAATGCAGAAGCCAACCTTAGACAACGATGATAAGTCTGAATCCAACTGTACTTAACACTCCCATAAACAACAGAAGTTCCATCTCTGTAAACCTTGGCTGCTCTCTCCAAGAAGCTTATAGGAGACAGCGGAACATAATTTGCAGAGCAACGAACAACGCCCTCCATTGATTTCCATGATTCCTGCTCCAAATCTCCAGGAAAATGGCACAGAAAACGCAATTTTTGATACATATTCCAACCCAATATACCCGTCCTATGATAAAAATAATAACGAGATTTTATCTTGAACAGGTGATTCATGTTGATGATGGCGGTGGTGGTGGGGCGTTGACAATGGCGGAGGAATTCAGATAACTGATTGGTAACTGATGAGTTTGGAAATTCTAAGAAAATGAAAGCGACAATATTAGGTGCTTTTGTCTTGAGATGGTAGAAAAGAGTAGTCTAACTTTTTGTCACAATCAAGCCTCTTTAAGTAAAGAAATTAAAAAATAATTGTAATTTTTTACTTTTTATATTTTCTCTCTCTTCAATAAGGAGTTTTAAATAGTAACTTAAAAAGATAATTGACGTCATGTTATTGAAATGTTGGCTCACGCACTTATCCATTATCGGGTCTCCTGTAAAACCTGGAGGTACAGTTCTTTTGCCTCTTTGATCTCTCAACTTTATTCTGATAACATGTTTGATATTTTATATAAAATTAGACAAGATGTTACTACTGATGAATTTTTGTTATTTTGTACATGTTTGTGGTGCTTGATGGCAGAATAAGGTTATTACATGATGGTGAAAAAGAGGATATGAGACAACTACATTGGAAGGCCTCTTCATATAAACTTGGCAAAATTAAAACTCATTCTTACAGGACTTACTTCTTATGACAATCCTTTAAGGAGTAAACTACCTGATGGTGTTTTTAGACGGGAGCTATAAATCCCAGTCGGGTGTTAGTGGTAATGTTGTAATTATTCGGGACTAGAAAGGAGATTATATTGCAGCTCGGGGCAAGTCACAAATCATCATGTGATTCAGTTTTAATGGCTGAATGTATCGCTTTATGGGATGGTTTATGTCTGGCAACTGAATTATATTTAAAACAGGTATTGGTGGAATCCGATTCAAGAGAGTTTAGGGGGATTGTTTGATACTGAAACGGAGGCTGCATATATTAGAGTTTTATTATCAAATATTTATGTCTTATGTAGAGTGTGTGAGTCTCAAGAATTTGCAGTAGTATCAAGACAGATTAACAACAAGGTTGCGAATGTTTTGGCAATGAATGATCTATCTATCTATACAGGATGAGTTTACCTAGATGGAGGATGAGAGACTTGAGTAGTTCCATTACTTTCTAGTTTGTAATAAGATGTAATTATTTTTTGGCTGCTCTTTCTTGTTAGGAGCACTCTTTTTTCTCAAGAGTGTTGTTTTCTTTAAATTTTACTTCATAAGGTTTTTTACTAATATATGTAATAGCTACTTTTGTTTGAATGAAATCTTTTACGGTTTAAAAGAATAGGTAATTGTCTTTTAATATTTTATGTGTCGATCAAATATTAAAAGAGATTGAAATTGTTTGTTATTATATTATTCCCTATAGTTTATTTCAAATATCCATTTTTATTTTTATATACAAATTAAAAAATAATAATTAATCTATCAAATCTAATCAACACTCTGGAAATTTTCTATCATTTTTCTAGCAAAATCTCAGCATCAATGGGGTTTACCAATTTATTATTATTATTATTATTATTATTATTATTACAGCACTTTATTTGCCCTTCTGTGTAGGACCCTCCTCTTAGAGATAAAAGTAAATGTAATTGTAATTCTTCAAAAATGGTCGTTGCAAGAGCAGCTGCATCTCCCTGTCGCGAACTTATAGAAAAAAGATAATTACAGCTAAACCCTTGAAACTCTAAATTCAATGAAATCCGTAAACCTCTAAATTTTATTCAATCAAGTCCTTAAACTTCTTTAAGAAAACATATTAAACAAAATAGCAATAAATTAAAAGAAGATGCATATTATTAATCCCTCAAACTTTCAAATGTTTATTCCATAAAGCCCCTTAATTTTTAAACTTCACATACTGCTCAAGGGCATGCAATATTAAGTAACTTTTTTCATCAAATAAGTGTTCAATTGAACAATGCAATATACAGTAACATTTTTCATCAAACAAGAGTTCAATTGAACAATATTTAGATATTTAGGGATTCAATGAACAAATTTTCAATGGAAAAACTAAATTATTTTTTTCTTCGATAAGTTAAAGGGAGCAAAAGATGTATTTATCCAAAAGAGGAATACTAAGAATACTCTCATTTTTTAACACTCAATTTCTGATTGGTTGATGCATAAAAAAAATAAAAGATAGAAAAAATAAATTTTATTATTAAAATTTTTTTTTTCTCACCAACCAATCAGAAAATAAATATTGTATAGTATTGAAAGATGAAAAATGTCCTTTAACATCCCTCTTATCTAAAATTAAAATTCCTGAAACCTAGCTCTATTGCTCAAAAAGCATGATCTCTGCATAATCTATTGATGTGCCATATTCGAGCAAACTGCGCTCCAAGGATACCAAATACCAACTTCTACACAAGTAAATATCCTTAACAGATACTCTATCCTAAATGCCAGTCCGCAGCATCATGCAAATGTTAATAGTTCGACATGTTTTTCAAATCAAACTAGTTAAAAATAAATAAATAAATAAATCATGCGTGCTCATATGTGTCTTAACTCTTCAAAGAGCAACATCTGCTAAAAAGCAAAACATCAAGCAAAAATATATTCGAGATCCACTTCCCGTTTTAAATATTGTCATCACCCTCGCCGCTAAACTCATATTTGCGGCAGCCTTGATGATTGCAACAAATAATAATTTCACCTCTTCCCTATACAGTATTTCACTTAATTAACAATGCATTTTATCATCTCAAAATGAGATTATTTAAACAAAAAGGAACGGACAATTTCAGTGGTGACGGTAGCACTTGGAAAATGTTGGAAACAAGAGCATCAAATAAAGAATATGGGAAGACCAAACTTCCTTCCACGTTTGATCGACAAGTGTTCAGTAAGATCAAGTGCCGAATGAGTATCTACCCCATCAGTCTAGAGCAGCAATTACTGCATCAACAACTTCTTGGGTGCTGCTATCTCCTCCTAAGTCCTTTGTTCGGTGCTTGCCCTCTGAAATTACCCGCTTCACCGCTGTTTCTAATCGATCAGCAAAAGATGGGAACTGGAGATGTCTGAGCATCATAGCAGAGGACAGAAGCAATGCCACCGGATTTGCTTTCTTCTGTTCCACTATTTTCTCATTGCCCACATTTCCAGCTGAAGCACCTTGCTCAAAAATAGCATGATCAGCCCCAACATTGCCTGCAAATATCAATACATTTTTCTTCTTTAGCACTCAAAACAGTTCCAGATGAAAACCTGACTTAGAAACAAAATTCAAATTTTCCAATGGCAAACAATATTCTATTCTCGCTCATGAGCTCTCTTTCTCATAACCTTCCGTGCATAACCATGTCTTCCTCTGCGACCCATTTTTAACAACAGCAACCATAACCATTTCCCAGATGCATTCCCATATTATCTCGCAATTAACATTAAGAATCATCCTGCCTCTTCCCATAATCAATAAAATGTCAGAATCCTTTGGTAATACATTACAGAATTGTTACAAGAGCTCTAATCATTAGGTGAATAGACACCCTACAAAGTTTAGCTGATCAATGAATATTTCATCTTCCATCATTGGCACAAATCTTCCCATTATGTAAAAAGCAATAAGATGTAAGCATGTATTTGTAAACTTCAAATTTTAAAAATTTTACCAATGCATCCCAGTGAAAACCAAAAACAATTTTATCAGGCTGAATAGATTGAATGCAAATTAATTCGGTTGCAGAACAAAACAATAATTTCCCAAATACAAGCAGATATAAGTAAAAAAAATGTGGCATCAACATCGATTAAAAATTGAATAAGGTTCTCAATTTCAATTCAGAAGGCCATCACATACAAGAATAATTGCAAGATACAAAAAGGTCAGAAGTCGAAAACGCAAATGTAATATAGTCCCTCAAAAACTAGTATTTAAAACAAAAACCACACTTCAATCAACTTTAAAATCACAAGCAACAAATATTCCAACTTAGATTTTCGGAATACTTCGCAAAAAAAGGCAAAGTATATGAACCATTCAGTACCTCAAAAACAATAGTTAAGGATTGAGTGATTAAGTGAAGGGTGGGGTCACCTATAAATTGGTAGCCTTGGGTCGAATGAGCAGCTTCATAAACATTTTCTTTCAAGGAGGCAGAGGAGTTGGGTAGGAAAAAAAAAACTAAAAGTTGCTACAGATATGGTAATTGTAAATGTGATAGCTTATTCTTAGAGATTAAATATGTTAATAGTTGATTATTAGGAATTACGATTGAATTTTATTTCCTTATTAAGTAACTTGTATAAATACCTTTGTATAGTGAAGTGATATAATCTATCAATTTTTCCAAATCTTTTGTTTTACATGGTATCAGAGCCTGGGTTTGAAATTTCCAGTGTTTGGTTGAGTCCCTTTTCTTTCTGCCCTAGAGAGCAAATCAGTCGATCTCTTAAGGTCACCCCGATGAGTGATCAGTTTTTTCATCACCGTTGGCTCTAGGAGGAGCGTCACCTGCTGATTGGCCTCTTCCCAGAATCCGGTCACTGGACTCTCAACACGTGAGTGTCACGCGCAGCCAAAAGATTCTGCCTTGTTCTTCACATGCCAGCTTGTGAGGGCACATGTGGCCGACCCATTTTCACCGGTCTTTTCTACAACGATCGCCCGGCCTTGGGGGTTGCTCCAGTGGTGTTGGTTTGTCTATCAATAAAGTATTTCTACCCTGTCCTCTTTACACAGTGATTTTCGATCCTCAGTTACTACTGTTTGGGTGTGTTTAGGTAACTGATCTACTGTTGCTTAGGAGTTTGGTGTGTTTGGATGAGTGTACATTATTGGATTTCCTACTCGTTTAGTATTCAAAATAATTTTAAGTGGTTAGTTGGATTATTTTGACCAAATATGGAGAAATTTGTCATGATATCTGCTGATGAATATGTCAAGTATCAAAAATTTCTGAAATCTCAGCCTAGTCTTATCACTACTCTCGTCGAATCAAGTAAACCCAATATATGTTTTGTGTCTTCCTCTTCCATATAGGTTACTGATTCCGGTGCCACATACCACATGATAGGCAATTCTAATTTATTTTCTACTTTTCAGAAACACACATCTAACTCTAGTGTTACTTTAGCAAATAGATCCACATCGTCGGTCCTTGGATCTAACACAATTATTCCCACCCCATCACTTCCTTTGTCATCTGTTCTTAGTTTGCCTCATTTATCTTTTAATTTAATTTATGTCAGCAAACTTACTTGAACCTTAAATTATTGTCTCATTCTTTCTTGATTATTGTGTATTTTAGGATCATGTAATGAAAGAGATCATTGGTAAAAGACATGAGTCTGGGGATCTCTACATTCTCGGTACAAATGTGTCGAGATCCATAACTTGTTCTGGAATAGTCACCCCATTTGAAGACATTGTAGGTTTGGACATCCCTCTTTTATGTGTTAAAGAAACTTTGTCCTCAGTTTCAAAATCTTTCTTCATTAGATTGTGAATCGTATCAATTTGCAAAACATTGTCTTAGTTCAAGTCGAAGAGTCAATAAGAGAGTTAGTGCTCCTTTGAGTTAGTTCATTCAGATGTTTAGGGTCTTTATTCTGTCACATCCAAAAACGGGTTTAAATATTTTGTTACATTTGTTTATGATTATTCTCGGATGACATGGTTATATTTAATGAAAAATAAGTCTGAGGTGTTTTCTCATTTTTCTACTTTTTGTGCTGAAATTAAGACTCAGTTTCATATCTTTGTTCAAACCTTGAGAAGTGTCAATGCTAAAGAATATTTGTCTGTCACTTTTCAAAATTTCATGCTTCAACATAATATTTTTCATCAGATTTCTTGTGTTGATATACCATCTCAAAATGGGGTTGCTGAACGGAAAAATAGACAATTTTTGGAAACTGCAAGAGCATTATTGTTCTAAATGAAAGTTCCTAAATGTTTTTGGGCAAATGCTATTTCTACAGCTTATTTTCTTATTAATTGCATGTCCTCGTCTATTTTTAATGGTGAGACACCTTATCATGTTCTTTTTTCAAATAAAGCATTATTTCCCATTGAACTTAGGATATTTGAATGTACTTGCTTTGTTCGGGATGTTCATCCACATGTCACAAAATTATATCCTAAATCCCTTAAGTGTATTTTTCTTGGGTATTCTCGTGTCCAAAAGGAGTATAGGTGTTATTGTCCTACTCTTAACATGTATCTTGTTTCAACTGATGTCACATTCTTAAAAGATACTTTATTTTCTTCAACTACAACTTACACAAGTCAGGGGGAGGATGATTATTGGTTAATCTACACTATTACATCTTCAGTTCCTAATCTTGTTAAGTCTGTCCTTGATCAGAACAAGCCCCCTATAATACAAGTCTATTCTCGGCAAATTTCTATCTCAAAATCATGTCTTGAGCCGGTTGCATCCACTCTTTGGTCATCAAATCCAGTCCCTCAGTCTATCAATTCCGATGACCTTCCTATTGCTCTCTGAAAAGGTAAATGCCAGTGTACTTATCATATTTCTTTTGTGTGTCTTATAATTCATGTCACCATCATCTTATTCTTTTATTGCTTCTTTCGATTAAATTTTTATTTCTAAAACTGTTCATGAGACATTGTCTCACCCTAGCTGGCATTAGCTTATGATTGAGGAAATGAATACTTTAGAAGACAATGGTACTTCGACTGTGATGAATTTACCTGCAGGGAAGAAAACAATTGGTTGTAAATGGGTATTGGCAGTCAAAATTAATCCCAATGGCTAAATTGAGATTGATTATCACTTCATTCATAAAAAAATCCAGCGAGATCTCATCTTCACTGGTTATGTTAAGACAGCAGAACAACTAGAGGATATCTTTACAAACCTCTTAATAGGGTTTGGGTTGAACATATTTGTAACAAGCTGGGCATGATCAATATACATGCTCCAGCTTAAGGGAGAGCGTTACAGATATGGTAGTTGTAGATATAATAGCTTATTCTTAGGGATTATATATGTTAATAGCTGATTATTAGGAATTAGGCTTGAATTTTATTTCCTTATTAAGCTTATGTAACTTGTATAAATACTTTTGTATAGTGAAGTAATATAATCTATCAATTTCTCCAAAACCTCTGTTTCTACAAAAGTAAAAAGCATAGAGAGTACAGCTCAGAGATTAGTAAGTCTTTAAACCTAAGATTTTGTTTGGGACTTGAGGGTGAATGGCATTGGTCTACAGCCTACTGAAAAGACAAGAGACAAAAATTGGGAACAATGAAGTAGGGTTATTAAGAGCGGATATACAGCTATATAAAATGATAACATTTTAGTATTTACTACTCAGCAGTTTCGTAAATTCAAACCACAGACAAGGAACAAAATCAGTTCTTTCTGTCATCTCAAATCGCAACTGAACATCTCTCAAAAAGCCACTGATATAGGTCAAGGGAGTCAGAATCTACATTTTGAGAAATGTCTCCAAATTGGTGTACATCCCTAATTTTTGGAACAGCAAACTGATTGGCATCCCAACTCCAATTCACAATGTTTATATCTCCGATAAGAGATTCAGCAAAGTCATCCATTTTATTAAACAAAACTCGGACCCTGTAATCTCATGGGGACCTAAATTTCTAACAATATGCTAACAGGGAATTTAATGAACAAAGAAAACAATTATTGTATGCTTGTATATGCCTAATTATAAACCTTTTAAATCATCATTGGGCATTGTATTAATAAAAATATCAAGTAAAAATTACTGATGTAGCTTCCCAAAACCAATTTGTGTTTTTTTCTAATATTTATTCATAAATAGAAGAAAAATGCAAAGAAACAGAAGTTGTAAGATAAAATAAATTCATGGATATACCTCCCGGCATGACTCCAGTACCACCAGCAATACCTGCAGCTGTATTTGCAACTAGATTCCCATAAAGATTGGGTGTTACCTGCAAAATGTAAAACCAGCCTCATTAGTTGAGGAACCAGTTTCCCTCAAAAGCCCCTCCCTCACTATTTCAAATTATTTAAAACAAAGAAAAGGCAACCAATAATGTAATGCAGATACATCCGAGGAGCGAATTGTTACATGTAACTAACAAAAGAGGAGAGGTTCTTATGTCAACCAATTGATACCTATCTACCTCAATGTTTTAACCACATGCTCGATGAACATTTTAAATTCTTCTCCTAATAAAATTCCATGCCAGGCTGGAAGAATTAATTATTACAGTCCACAAACTCAAAATTTAGAACCACTTTAACAAATTTATCAGGATATTCATGAATAAAGTTTGAGATTTTGGGGTTAAAATGGAGACTCTTAAGGATGTGTGAATGGTTTCTGTCAATAATAAAAACAACAGTTCCTTTGTTTGTGTCTCAGTGGCAGTTGGGAGCTCGATTTCTGTTGGGGGTGGGGATAGTAAAGCAAGACTTGAAAACTTAGTTTCACAACTTCCTATTTCAATTTCCTAATCCATGATGCTGCCCAGTTAATAAAACATTTCCCTTAAACAAAGCTTCTGACACATAAAATGTACAAGAGGACCACCTAGTACTGCAACAGTGATTGTGAAATATCAATTACTTGTTGAACCTTGTGAATTCCATCATAGTAAGTTACTCCAAATTTGGATGTCCAAAAGTTTTATAAAACACTCCTGAAGAGAAAAAAAAAAGTGAATTAAAGAACCTACTGAATTGAATTGGGTCCACGAGGGCCCCCAAAAAATTGATCGCAAAAGGATTGCTAGCAATGATTTGTGCATGATGAAAATCACGATTCATAACTTCCCAGAAACTAATATGTCAACCGACCAGCTTTTGTTAACTTATTACCAAAATCAGCAATCTAATCCCCAAATATAATTCTTCGGTATTTTCAGTGTCAGCACTTGTGAGTTTTATCGGTTAAACCTTGCCAACAAATAATAGATACAAATGCAATTAACATAAAACTGCATAAAATATATAGGTAAACAGCAAATAGACTATAGGATTAATTTAATGAATTTTGCATACCATGACATCGAACTGTTCAGGCTTTGCTACAAGCTGCATGCAGCAGTTGTCCACAATAATCTCATTGTAGCTAATTCCAGGGTACTTTGTAGCAACCTCTCTACAGGATTCCAAGAACAAACCATCTGCAAGCTTCATGATGTTTGCTTTGTGCACAGCAGTCACTTTCTTCCTGTTGTTAAGGTATGCATACTCAAAAGCGTATTTTGCTATGCGCTCAGAGCAGAACTTTGTTATCACCTAGCAAATTAGTATTAATGATATTTTAAAAAGATAAAAAAAAAATTTTTGAGACAATATCCATTAAACTAAGACCCAGTGGTTGAATACTTGCCATGTAGCCCAACTGATTAGATGAAGTATTAAAGAAAGTTAAAAATACCTTCTTAGCCCTTAAATAATCATATTAAACAAAGCAAAATTTCAACACAGAAATATTAATTATTGAATCTTAGAGACATACCACCGTATTCAACAATTAATCACAAACTAATACAAAATCAACTTCAAAATTACAAAATTAAAAGGAAAAAAAAAAAAAGCAAATGATCAGTAAGAGTACCTTAAGGCTTTCAACGACTCCAGGAACGACCTCATGCTCAAGACCAGAGTACTCTCCTTCAGTGTTCTCTCTAATCACAACAATATCAACATTCTGGTGGCGCGTGGGCAATCCAGGCAAATTAAAGCAATTAACAAGAGAAGCGTACAAATCAAGCTCTTTCCTCAACTGCACATTCAACGAACTAACACCACCACCCATGGGAGTCGCCAATCCTCCCTTCAAGCACACTTTATTCTTCTTAATCGACTCGATTACCTCAGGCGGAACCCTCTTCATGTCTCCATGAACCTCATACCGCTCGAAGTAAACCGGAGCGTGCATCGCCTCCATCACTTGCTCCACAGAACCGGTGACCAAAGGTCCAATTCCATCACCAGGAATTAGGGTTACAGGGCGGGGGGCTCCGTCGCCGGGGCGAGGCATGTAGGTAACGGATCGGGAAAAAGTGAATCTGGAACATGGTGATGGATCATGTGATGAAGAGAGGAGCTGCTTTAGGACGGGGATGGATCTTCTGGCCATCGGGCTTGGATATTTTATCGGGTTTGTATTTTTCCGATTGGTTTTTAATTTTTCTTCGATGAATTAGGCGGTCGAAGAAGCATAGTGCAGAGAAAACAGAATCGTCAAAAAGTTGACGATGACGAATTTATATTTTTTATTTTGATAAAAAAAAAGAGTTCGAAAAAATATAATTGGTTAGTGTCAACTTTTGATTTGGGATTATAGTGAAACCAATACTAGGTTTGGTATAAAAAAAAGAAAAGAAAATGGAAGTTTCGAATTTCAATATTTTTTTGGTATATTATTTAATAGGAATTGGAATCTTATAAATAAAAAGAATAAAATTAAAAAATTAATTATTAAAATATAAAATTTTATTTATATTTTCATATTTAGCGTATATCATGTAATAAAAAATTTTATATTTAGTGTGATTCTATAAATAAAAATTGAAATATAAAATCTCAATAAATAAAATTTTGATTGAGAATTTAAAAAGATAGTAAAAAATCTTAATAAAATAAATTCTGAAAATTTAAAAGAAAAAAAATGTAATTCCAAAAAAAACACTTAAAGACAAATATTTGCAATTGTAATAATAGCTTTTAAAATAAAGAAATGGATTTCAAATACCATTAAAAAAACTAGATAATATGATTTTTAGAATATTGAACAATTAAATTCCTATTCCCATAGAAAATAATTATCAAAATTTGATGGATTTTATTAATGAAAAAAACAGTCACTGCCCAAAAAATACTCACATAAACCACTCCACCCATTTCAACCTCAAACCCGACTTATATAGAATGGTCCAAGAAGAATCAAATGCTTATGTCATGGATTTTTTCTTCATTATCTGAAGAGGTGTTTTCTTATGTTATTGGCTTAAATACCTTTTACTCAAGTTTGGAAAGCTCTTGCAAATACATTTGGTTCAGTCTTCCAAAATAGACAATTGCAATTGTACATTGACCTTCAGTAACTCTAATGCAATGATCTCCCTGATTCCCAATATCTTCAACAAGCAAAGGCTTTAGCTAATGAGTTAACTATTGTAGGTAAGCATTTGTCCTCTTCTGAATTTAACACCATCATCTATCGAAATATTGGTTATGAATTTCATTCCATTATAAATGCTCTCAATCTTTGTCCTGAACCTGTTCT